>JAQJVL010003513.1:0-59601 GCA_035578905.1 Stictocephala bisonia | reverse complement strand
TAAAGGAAAATGCTTTGATTTAATCCGGCATAAATCAAAACGGTTCCTCATCTCATCATAAAAATACAAAAAGAAGGTTTATTTGTAGATATTTCGTAGACTCATCGGTTATCAATCAATTCATAACACTATAACGAATGATGAGTGAAAGTCTGTAGTAATACTATGCAAGACAGTGCCGCGAGGTGTCTGTGAATACTAAATTGTGGTAGGGGAACCTTCCCCTTACCCCTGAGACCCAGTGACGGATTTAGACCTTTTGCGAACCTAGGAATTTTTTTTAACTCGCCCCCCTTGCATAACTTTAAATAACTCTAGATTGTACTCTGTATACATCGACATCATAATCGCGGGTGCCGTGCTTACCAAAACAAATACATCTTCACTCTCAACAATACTTATTTCAACTTGATTATTTTTTATTGTCTGTGTACGTAATGTATTTTTATAACCTATACGTTTATTTTATGCAAACTAGTAGGTAGTTGTGTAGGAAAATTTTGAGGACCCTTTACTGAAGGCAATATTTGCGGCTCCCCTTTTGCCTGCGGCCTTAGGCAGCTGTCTAGTAGTAAATCCGTCACTCTTGAGACCATTCTGTGCTACGTATCGCCCGCTCCATGGAGCGATCCGGTTAGATTAGTATACATCGATGCCTCAGACTTGCTCTTTTGTATTGTACAAAGATTTATAAAATGAAGTATAACTCAAGGAAGGCTTAGATTTAAAATTTTTAAAACTTACTTGGTGGGCCATCCTCTGGCTGTGCGAAAAACAAGTAAAATGTGTCTAAATGTTTATTTACTTTTTTTCAACAGTTTTAAAATTAATTAATAAATATACTCCACACTTTTGCCCAACCCCGTATACTCACAGCAATGTATAACAAACACATATATGTATAAGAAAGTGATTTTTCCACTACATCTGTTATTTACTTGTTTCCGAACAGCAATACTCTAAACTTTAAAAGATTTGTGGCATTTTGCCATAGTATTGAGTGTGTAGACAAAAAGCCAGTGTTTCATCTAACAGCACATGTAAGAAACTTAGGAAATTTGTCTCCCAAATTAGTTTCCATTCAGATAAAAGAGCGGCAGGCGCCTCTTCTTAGACAAATTTCCTGACTCCTAGGGGCACCTGTTGACTATTTTTTTTCTTAACTTGTGAATAACACATTTAACAGAATATTGTTTTGATCTAGACAAGCCAAAAATTCATATGCTAAGTTAACTTGACTTTTTTATTAGTTATTTTAATAGTTTTATCTATTTTTAGAGGTTGCTGTAGTGAGTAAAACTTAGGTTTTCAACAATATAATATATATATATATATATATATATATATATATATATATATATATATATATTATGTCCATAACCCTCATAGCAATGCCAAGAGAGTGAATCACCAGGTCAGCAATATTTAGGCCTCTGATGTCATTAACTTATGAGTTTCATTTTATTCTTTATTCAATTCTGACACCTTATGGCATACAAACAGTGGACAAGATAATAATAATGAAGATTGTCATTTCTTAATAAGAGAGAAATTAAACTCTGTTTGTTTTAGTTGTAAAAGACACCTAATCAACATTGTTAAAATTCCAATTAAGTCTCAGTAAAGTTGGAATTAGTAGTAACTGGTTAGTACTAATTCCAATACTGATGCATTCTAATACTAAGGAAACACAATGAACTTTTCAACTGACAGGGATTTATTGACTGGTCATGGGTTTGAATTTAAAGAATATCTGTTGTCCTAATGATTTGAGTAAATAATTGTGTTTAGTCAAGAAAATAACCTCCTTCCAATCAGCCTTATTTTTCACTGAAGATGGTGACTATTTTTTAGTTTCCCAAGTGGAGGTTGAGATGTTTAGTTATTTGCTAGTAATTGGAAGCCGTTGGGAGTCACAGGGTTGCAAAGCTTATTGAGGGATGTTAGCCATGGTCCGAGTATACAACTAATACATACTACTTTACGTTTATAATCAAAGTTATATTTTGTTAAATATTTATAGGGAATATTTTCATCAAGTTATTGAATTTTCAAAATATTACTTAATCAACCCAATATTTAAGCTAATAGTAACTCTAGTGTCCCTACTATAGCTATACTTTCTGGTACATAAGTTCATCCTTTTTTAACAAAGGATACAAAATCAATCAAATTACTTTTTAATATAAACTACAATCATTCATCAATTAAAGAAAGCTAGCAAGCAGCACTAAAACATTTTAAACACTTGTAGAGACCCAGTTGTACCCACCACGGGTTATCACCAGTGTAGCTCTTTCACTACAATACGCTACTGTGCAAGTGAGAGTTGCACTATTCAGACTATCACTATGACACCACTTAAATAGTGATTGCACAAGTCATCCACTTGTTTCATATACAGAAATGCATTGCAATAAGGGCGTTCTGAATACCTGTTCAGACTACAGCTAATGAAACTCCCAATATTCTTTTTGTTTCAATCGGTTTTGGTAATGAATACTATTTGTATTAAAATTGTTATTGAAACCAAAGTATACTAAGGATTTTGACTTTGAGGGGTTTGTGCTCGCAACAAAATAAATCAGCCTCCACTGGTTATCAATTAGCTCAAAGACTTTAAAGTTTGGTATTAGGCACTTGACCTACCAGTACAATGTTGTTGGGGGGGGGGGGACACTTTTGGGAGTAATATACCATCCACAAGTCTATAACCAGAAATAATTCATGTTAAAGGGAAAAAACAACAACTAGTTTTAAATGTAGATTAAGGTAGTAAGAAACAGCTGAAGATGACAGGAATTTGTCATACCTGTCGAAACATCGTGTTTATTTCCATAAAAACTTGGAAATCTCCAAATAATGTCTACCAATCAAACACACAATGTTCTTGCAATGATAGGATATCAATATTACTTTTGGGAAGTGTTTTACACAGTCACACTTTGCCTTGGTCAAGTCCTTTGTATTAAATTGGTCTTTTGAAGGACTGTTCTGATTTTGCAAGGTACCTGAAACAGCTGGAAGACTACAGTGTAGCGGCCCACTTACCAGATGTTCCTTTAGCACCACCTGAGGAATACATACGATTTAAATTAAACTGTTAAGGACATGAAGAACAACCCCTCCCCCCAAGATCTACTAGTAGTGGTGGAAATAATATATCTTCCATAAAGAGTAAATAAATAATTGCTGTAAATTAACATTTATTTTTATTTACAATTTATCACATTTTCATATATAATACAGTATATACAAAAATATATACAACAGAACATTTTCACAGGAGTAATTACTAGATATTAATTTGAACTATCATATAAAACAGTTTATTATGTAAATAAAATTAATACAACATTTGAATAAACTAATTATATTCAAAATCCTTACTTCTTTTTAACTATACAGTAGAACCTCGATTAACCGGGGAGCTGATTAACCGTGGTTCGATCCGGTCGATTTTTTTACGAAGAAAAGATTTTTCCAGTTGGATTTAAGTTTTTGTTACAATAATGTTATGTACAGTATGGTACTTCTACTACGGTACGAATAGCCAAGCAAAGCAATACCGAACAGTTGCTATGACAACAAGATGCGCTGTTGTCTCTGCGCAGCCTGCAGTGGGTGAGGGAACGAATGACAACAACCTGTTTTCGCGCCATCCATTTTGTGCTGCTATCCGTCTCTCCCTCCACACCCGTCCAATAAATCAGTCAGTGTACGGATGTGTTAAGATTGTTATGCTAATGAGCTGTCGCGTGCGAATTTGATTAGTTTAGTTTGATCCTTTTTATTTACGATCGTATTTTTTTACTTTGGGTGTAATTTTGTAAAGTGCGTAAGAATGTCTGGTAACAAGAGGAAACGTGTAGTTTTATCAATTCAACAAAAACTTCAAATTATTGAACATTTGGAAAAGGGGAGGGGTGCGAAAAGTTTGGCCGATGAGTACAATATTGGGGAACAGACTGTTAGGGATTTAAAAAAGAAAAAGATGGATTTGTTAAAGTTTGCAAGTGCTGCAGAGTCATCGTCGGGATTAATGAAAAGAAAAACAATGAAAAAAGCCACATTCGAAACTTTAGATAATGCTATGTTGGAGTGGTTTGCGCAAGAACGTGCTTTAGGTAATCCCGTCAATGGTGTAATTTGTGCCGAAAAGGCCAAGGTTTTTTTACGAATCTTTAGGTCTTGAAGGAAAGTTTGACGCGTCTTCTGGGTGGCTCTATCGATTTAAACAAAGGCACGGAATTCGGGAACTACACATTCAAGGAGAAGCATTAAGTGGTGATAAGGACGCGGCCGAGAAGTTTGTCGTCGAGATCAATGAGCTTGTGTCTGCAGAAAACCTTTTGCCTGAACAGATTTTTAATACAGACGAATCTGGCCTCTATTGGAAATGTTTGCCATCGAAAACATTAGCGTTTGTAAAAGAAAAAAATGCGCCTGGCCATAAAGCCAGTAAGGACAGATTAACCATAATGACCTGCTCCAATGCTTCAGGAACGAAAAAACTTAAGCTCGTAGTCATTGGTAAAGCCAAAAAACCTAGACCGTTTAAGGGAACAGAGGCAAAAAATTTGCCAGTCCACTACTTCAACCAGAAAAAGGGCTGGATGAACCAAGTTATTTTTCAGGAATGGTTCTCTAAACATTTTGTTCCCCAAATCCGTGACTACTTAAGGTCACAAAACCTTCCTCAAAAGGCGCTTTTAATCTTGGACAATGCCCCCTCACACCCTAGTGAAACAATCTTAAAATCAGATGACGGAAAAATCGTTGTGAAATATCTCCCTCCCAACGTGACAGCACTGATCCAGCCTATGGACCAAGGTGTCATCGCTGGAATAAAAAAAGTTTACAGAACTTCAGTTTTGAGAAAACTGATTGAGGAAGAGAACGATCTGAAATCATTTTTAAAAAAATTCACCATACTAGACGCTATTTATGAATGTGCATCTGTTTGGAAAAAGTAAAAAAAAACACATTGATTAGATCGTGGAAGAAAATATTTCCCGACATTGATGATAGTGAGGATTTTACGGGGTTTGCTGAAGAAGAAATAACTTCAAATCAATTAGCAAATATGGCGAAGGCAGTGCCAGGTGGCGAAAGCGTGGACACTGAAAACATCGATGAGTGGTTCCAATGTGACAAAGACTTGCCATCGTTTGAGATGTTTAATGACGAAGAGATTGTGAGGCGCGCTATGCGAGAAGTGGAGAGCGAGGAAGAAGGAGACGAGGAGGAGGGCGAGGAAGGGGAAGGGGAAATGCCAGCTGACACCGAGACCCGTATCGCTCACAGCCACGGCGCTGCACTCAATCACTTGGAATGCCTATTAGATTACTTCTCTTAAGTGACAAGCTATTGTTACGGAAGCTACGGTCATCGACTGCAAGGAAAGAAAGAGGTGCAAAACGGCAAACAACGATGACCGACTTCTTCAAGCCGTCTGCTAATCAGTAATAACAATGCAGTAACTACTATAAACAGCGTAGTAAATATTTTGTAAATAATTTTCTTTTGACCAATATTTTAGTTTTATATCGAAAAGACATTCATGGATACTCTTTTACAAACAGGTAAAATGTACTCTACACTTTAATTAGGCCTAGTCTACCTATTAAAACATGATTTCTTGCACTAAATTATGCATTTAAGTTTTTTTTCTGTTATCAGCGGCTTAACCGTGATTTCATGTATCCGTGGCCCTTCTCCCCACCATTACCCCGGTTAATCGAGGTTCTACTGTATTAAATAAAACGGTTAAAACTTTATAAAGACATTAATTGATTAAACAGCAAATGATTGTTTCTACTGTTTAGTCATTACTTACAGACAACTCCTTACTTTCAGTAAATAACAGGGACAAACTAAAACCTAAATGACAGACAGGATTGTACTGTGTATGGCTATTGAAAGCAAAATATTCCATTCACAGATACCTTTTTGTATTGATTATTACCACTTTGATATTTTTTAAAACCTATTTATCATCAAGATGTTACAAATATAGATGAAATCAATAAAAAAATTCAAAAGTATATGTAGAACAAAGATATATATGTTAAATAATTAAACACATACCATAGGAGTGTGCCATGATAAATATACTGCTTTGTAAATTTGTATATCCTATTTTGAATTAAAATGTTATTGAATATATACATATATAGGCTACTATGTTCATACAAAATATTAAAAAATAAACATATTTTAGTATACAGGACAAGAAACAAAAAGCAAGTTATCTAAGGGAAATGAAAGGAAACAGATCATAATCATTGTCTACATATAGTAAGATCATGTATTTTAAACAGCAAGAGTGTGTAAGAATTGAGGACATTCTTACCGCTTGCCCACCTTATCAGCTATTTACCTATCTTTCTTTTTCTAGTAGCCTATTATTACAAATGAATAAGGTTGATTTTTATAAAACTTAAAAATTTACTATTCACTTTATTTATCTAGGTAAATTTGACAGTTCACCCCATTCAAAACTATAACTATTCCATCAGATACCACACTATTTATGATTACTGAAGTAGGTATAAAAATAACTAAATGCAATATTAAAACATGTTGTAAAAGGAAAATCATTTTAAAATGTTGTTTACTTTTAGTGTTTTTGATTATAATGTAACATTTTCTTCCGTGATTATTCAACACAAGATTTTTATTTTTGCAGACAATTTATCACACATTACCCTGGATAATTTGATACATTTTCATTGGACCCAACCGCCCACCCATAAACGTACAATGGTATTGACCCACCCGCCCACCCATACACGTACAATGGTATTGACCTCCCCGCCCACCCATACATGTACCATGGTATTGACACACCCACCCACCCACCCATTCACGTACTTTGGTATTGTTATCAGGTGTTAACAATAAATCTTGACCATTATTTACAGTTTAACTATTTTTAAAAGGCCATTAATTGTAATTAGTTAAAAGAAATTGCTGTACCGATAAGTAAATACAGTAGTCCCTCTATAATCCGGCCCTGCGCCAGTCCGGCCCCCCCAGTAATCCGGCCGGTTCTATCGTATTGATAAAAGAACCAGAACCAGTTCTGGTTCCAGAAAACCAAAGGGGGAGATAGCTTTCATATCAGGAATGTTTCAGGAGTGAAAAGTGCTGATAAACAGAACAATGAAACGACAAATTCTGATCAAAAGATAAACGAAATAACTTTTTCAGACCTAAGATAAATAAAATAACTTCCTCAGAAAATATCTGCCCACAGTCGGCCTTTTCCTTATCAGTACTATCAGCACTTGAAAGAACAGATAACATTAGAATTTCAAATGCAGTAAAGAGGAAGATCGTCCTTAGCCCCACACTTATTGATCCTGACCCTTTCTTATCACTTCCTGCCCAATAAAAACACCTGATGGCAACATTCCATTCTGTTTACAATTCATATCTCATAAAAATGATTATGCTTCTAGTTTTATAGTGTATAATAGTTGAAAGGTTTTTATAGTGAGGTAAATATATTAGTTTCTTTGTTTAGACATGTTATTAATAATGCAAAACATTGCATTAAAAAATGATAGGAAATATAATTGAAAAATACATTTTTATGATAATATTCTGTCAGCACAAGACAACTCTTAATAATGTTACTATTTTTTTTTTTTTTATCAATAGTTACATTTTATTTTAACTATGTTTTTTCTTTTTTGCAAAGTTTTAAAGGATTAATGTTTTCAATTGTTGTAAGCTTTTTAACTTGTTTTTGATTCATATGCAACAGTGTTATGTAACACGTTTCAACTGGTGTACTATACTTTTCTTACTTTGAAACTATTGTACATCTTTATTGTAAAAATTTACTTTTTTAGTTACAATATACATTCTATTATGTAATTTAATCATGTTTTACAATTTTATTGAACTCCAGTAATCTGGCTTTTTCACTAATCCAACACACACCTGGTCTGAATTGTGTCGGATTAATGAGGGACTACTGTAGTACATAAATGACTAACAGTTAAGTAGATGATATATGAACGTGTCATTCTTATGACACATGATCGATTAGGGCTTTGACTGGTTATAACAATTATATATATATGTTGGCTCCCATATACCTGAGCTCTTTTTTGAATTTTGCTTTATGCGTGGCAAAAAATACAGTCATAAAGTTAGATGTTAGACTTACTTTCCTGTTAGATGTCTTCTTACTGCTAAGATGTCTTAGCTGTCTGAAAGCTACTACTTTTTAGAAATTTGTATGAAATTGATAATTATTGTTGATGTAAAAACTATTAATTCAAAATAAAAAGAGTTATTAGTGAATTCATGAGCGTTGATGGACCACAATAGGGCTTATTTAAAAAAAAAACCAGGACAAAATCTAACATAAATAATTCTAACAATCACAAAAATCCAAAACTAACTAGTTAAAAAATCATTAAAACTGATCATCATGGTATTAATATGGTAAACATAACAGAAAATATTGTATAAAACAACTAAATAGCTATCTATTTAGATAGGGTACTGTAATGTATCCTTTACAAAACTTCCATTACATCATTTGACAGACAATAAGAAAAGTTATTATTTACTGTAAGGAACTGTTTACCTGGTAGAAAACTGTACATTGAAAGGAAAAATCTATTTACAAAATAATTTGACTGAATATTATGAACTTAAATGAAATGACTAATCAGGATTTTCAATTGGTAGAAGGGGCGCTGTTAACGAACCCTGACTGAGGGTTGGTAGTGCCGCTATACTTGTTTTACTGGTAAGGTTAAGCTGTGTTCTTTTCACTTTCCAAGTATGGTTAGTCAACGGATCCTTCATCAAGTAGAAAATTTGTTCAAACAGCCCAACAACCACTCCTGAAACAAAATGAAAATAGTATCAATCTACATAGTAATATCAAGTTACTTGAATGATGTTCAGTTTCCAAAAATATTAGCTTTATAAAGCCCTGTTTTTATAAATACAAATTTGTCCCACGATATGTACCAGCACAGGGTTGGTTTTATGCAGTGCATTCATACTTCTATTGAATGAAATGGGTGCATTTATGCACGAATATGTGACAATTATGTTGCCGGAGGAACACACGACAGTCTTTAAAAACGTGTGTTCCAAGAGTGTTGCATGATCGCTCAAGATACATTGAATCTGTGTCCCGCAATGGCAGGTCTCTGCTTTTCTTCAATTCGAGGGGTGGTAGACTATATTTACTCAACACTGATGTAGTGGGGTAATATTTTCTTCATTTCTACAATTTTACATTAGTTCCTCTGTACTTCGAGTTGTAGCGACAGCAGGATTACCAAACTGATGAAACCCGATAGTCTCGCAACTTCTTTGGATGCCACTTCAGAGATGCTATATTTCAAATTGTTAACCATTGGTCAGCACTAGCCAAGTACTACTGCACAAGGTACAAAGAACTGCATAGTATAAGTTCTCCCACCAATCCAGTTTGGGAACACGGCAGTAAAATTTACCTAAACATACACGCGCCTCGAGACGCACCAACATCCATATTTCTTAATGTGCGACGCCAAACACGGTGCATAAAACCAGCCTAATGGAAACAGTATGTGACAAGTACTGGAGACAAAAATGTGCTAAGCTACTTCAGCGCAAACCATGTTCCACGATTTGTGCCACGGGTAAAAGAATCAGGCTGCAATATGTGCCTGGGACATGCAAATGTGCAGTGGGCCTTCAATCTTTCCTTTCTCCTGTGGGTATAAAGCACAGTGTAAACATCTGTTTCGAGAATTTTGCATTAATTGCAGGAAATAGAAACAGTAGAATAATATTGCAGCATTTCTGCTCAGGACGTGTCATACGACGTGCCTAGGACTAAAATATATAGAATACTGAATACCAATTTCGGTGAGCAAGTCGTAATTTTTATCTTAACAACGAATAAAATCTGATAGCCTTACATTTTTTCTTTAAATTGTGATCAAATGTTTGCTATATTAAATTATCCATGCTTTAAAACTTTCATAACACAAAAAATAAACACGGCATGAATGAATTAAATTACCAATCCCCTGTTATGTTTTCAATTAAATCAACTCAGCTGTACTGTTAATATTTTTATGAGTTATTTTATATAACCTGTGTCCTCATCTCACCATAGCCTATCATGACAAGGTTAAGCCCACAGCTATACGCCTCCATTAGTTAAAGGCCAGTAACTTGAGGACACAAAATTCACTTAATTCATGACCAGTTTATATATATGAAATATTTTATCATCTCAATCATTTCAGTATCTCCCAATATAAAATATGAAAACATAAAATAAATTTCCTAAAAGAGGATTCTACCATTTCCCAGTTTCAAACCATATATGTTCCTCTTCTCGGAGAGATAATAGTTTCAAACAATACTTTTTTATATCTTCAAATCCTTTAGTAAAGTTAATAAACTAACTATTTTAGGGCAATTAAACCAACAAAATATTTATAGAGCATGACATTTTTACAAAATTTAAGCTGTTATTTTTAATAGATTTTGATTTTTGATACGAACTATACTGATTGTTTATAGCTTAATAAAACATTTTCTAATTCTGACCTTATACTTTCCATCTTAGATAAGTCAATCCAGTGCTAACTAACCTGCGCTCTGGTGTAATGTGCCACAAACCAACACAGAGACCATTCCATGGGGCTCTGATCTACCTCGGACTCCTTCGGCACATAAGTTGGGTGAGAAGTAGAGTTTGTGCCTTTGTTTTGTCTCGTTTAACAATTCTACTATGGCTTGGCTACCCTCGGCTTCTTCCGTTACTACGTCTTTACTAGAATTCAGCTTTAAAAAATAATAAATTACTAATTAGTCAAGTCGTACATCTATACATTAACTTTATAAAGATGTTTAAACTTTCTTAATTAGTTTAGTTTAATCTCCAGTTATTTACACAAGTTATAATCATTGCAGATTAGACCAGTACTCAGTACCATTCTTCAATTTCCTAAATAAAAATTAATCAATGAGATTGCAGTACATGAAAAGGCATTTGATCTAGGACCAACAAAAGTCACCCTTATTCAAGCTGGTCAATATTTAATTCAATGACGATCTACAAAATCTTCTGACAGCATCCAACCCACCTGTCCACTCAGAACTGATAAAATATACTGTGACAACTGTTACATAGTCCCTACCCATTAAGGCAGGGTTCCTTACTTGGATTTCATGAAGAGCTTTATTACTTTTCTCAAAATAATTTAAGGGCCACAAGAACATGTACATACAGTTTTTTCGTATGTTTTCTAGCTTGCATTTCGTATCTCTCTGCTATTAATTTAGTATTTATTACATTATAACAAAGATAAACTATTCTGAGCATGTTTTGTTGACTTATAAAAATACCAAAGTGGTCGTCATTTTAATAAATCATTGCAGTTCTAAAAATTTTAAGGGCGGCAAAAAATTGTGTTAAGGGCCGCATGCGGTTCGCAGACCGTGTAGTAAGTATCCCTGCTTTAAGGGGATGATTAAAGACAGAATAAATTGACAACTTGAAAGAGAACTACCATAATGTTAAAAAGGACCCTGGAGGAATTGTTCAAACTAGACCATGAGTCTCGATCTAAAATGGCCTACAGCAGTAAAACAAATCAGTAAAAAGATAATGTTGCAGACTTCAAGAAAGTATACACAAAGAATGCCTTCTAATAAGACATCTTCTATTAGACTAAGAATAATAAACTTTAGGTTAAAATTCTTCTTGTGTAGTCTGCCAACAATATATGTAGTCCAAGAAATGATTTACAGTCTATTTATGATAATGAGACTCACATTTTTAAGTAAATGAAAATGTTCCAAGCCATATTGCATCTTGAATGCTGGAGATTTATCAATGTATCGTTAAGCTAGATTTTACAACAATTGTCTTGTATGAAATCATAATTTATACTTCCATAAAAGGCAATGTTTTCACTAGGTTTTTAATTTTAATAAAAAAATCTCTTGCATTTTTGGAATTGTCGCTGTTTTAAAATACATAATTATTTAGCATTTTTGAAGGGTTATTATAATTTACTATAACAAAAAACTAAAATATACTAAGAAATTGTATTAGAATGGCCTTCTCAATGTTCCCTGATTAAGCCCCAAATAGGGTAATGTAAGTATATGTATTTATACTAATGTGTATTTATCGTCAAGCTGAACTATCATCATCTTATATAAACCTCAGCTAAAACACGCTCTTAGCGTTAACATACAGCAGTTACACTCAATCATAACACTAATCAATTATGTAAAAAAACATAATAGGGCACCTGCATGTGTAGTGAAGCATCGTTCCAAAAATGTTCTGATCCCATTGCGAAGTTCCCACCTTCCAGGAAGTCCTTGTTTATTAGTTTATAAAACCACTCTGTAAACTTGAGAGCTAGTAGGTCAACTTGTCCTGGTTCTAGGCCAACTGTGGCTACTTCATTTGAGTTCTGGAACATTAAGCACTTAAGTAAACTACTTGGTTGATTTGAATATTTTTCCTACTTTAGAATCTGGTACATTTTTGTATAAGGAGGAAAACATCTCTTCTGTATGACTATAATTTTCTTTTTTAACATTGTCAATACCAATTTCTTAAGTTGTTAAATCATATTGAGAATTTCATATTCATAAATGCAAGCCCAAGTTCAAGTCCAATACTTCGTAATCGCTATGATCTACCTTCATGGTCATGCGTCAATAAGGAAGTTAACAGAACCAATGAAGACACAGAAAACATTTGTAAGATTATAGATAATGTTATGTAGTAGATTTAAGTAAATTAGGGGAAAGAATACACACAAAACATGAGATTAATCTGAATAGGCTAGGAAAATTGTATATAGCTGAACAAATTTATAAATATGTAAATAATGTTGTTAAATAATCCATGTAAGCAGCTTATTCCTCTCGACTATTCTAGAACAAACAGTTTTTTAGAGCAAAGATAGATTATAGAAAAACATATAACATTGATAGTAGATTGAATTCAGTAATTTTAGGAAATTCCTGTCTACAGCATTCTGACACAATAATAAAAACTCAGAATTTTTCAAAAAGTGTTCAAAATAGGACTAATTCATTTTCTATAACTGACAAAACTAACAACTTAATAGTTTTTCATTGGAACGTACAATGCTTAAGAAACAAAATGGAAGATGTGGAAAAATTTGTAAATAGTCATAATATTGATATTCTTTGTACTGTAGAAACTTTGTTACAAAATGATGAGGCTAAGCTGTATTGAATAGAAAATTACTCTGCTGCAAAATATTATTGTAGACCTACTAGAAAACATGGAGGGTGTTTGATTGATGTAAAGAGTGAAATTGAATTTAAACCCCTTGATAAAGTTAATAAGATGTCTTTAGAAATGGTCATTGAAGTAACTACAATTTACTTCAAAGACCATTTCTAAAACTAGATTTAATTATTGTTTCGTTGTATGGGCCTAATAGAGTATAAAGATTCTGATTTGTTTTTCAATCAACTAAATTCTATTGTTGAATATCTATGTAAGTTTAAATGTAAAGTAGTGCTATATGGGATTTTAAAGTTAACTTTAGGTTATTAGATAATAGTATTGTTAAGGATCTGAACAATTTATTGATATCTTTTGATTTAAGTATGTGTATTAATGATAAAACTAGGCCTAGCTCCAAAATTTCCGGAGGGACATGCATAGACAATATTTTTACAAATTTATATCCTGACTTATATTCTGTTAATTTGCTAAGACATGGGTTTTAGATTACTGACCTTTAAATTTTAGATGTAAATATTCAAATATGAACGGTAGTAATCATAAGAAAAAGTTAGACAAACGGTTAGTAAGGTCAATGAAAGATGAGAACCAACTGTCTTTTATAGAAATCCTCAGTCAGATGGACTGGCATTGTTTATTTAATTAGTCAAATGTTAATTATAAGTTAGATAACATTTTCAATATCATGGATTTAGTTATAAATTCATCTTTTCCCTTGGTAGAAATAAAACCTGACAACAAACCCTAAAGCTAATAAAGTGCAGAGTGCTGAGCTTAAACAACTTAAGGAACTTTGTGACTGGCTATATTTTTACTAGCAACAAAACTGAATCAGCAAAAATATTGTATAATAAGTAAAAGAAGTTTAAATCTTTAGTTAAGGAAACTAGGCTTAAGAAAAATTACGACCTAATCAATTTCTCAAACAATAAGAGTAAAGCAATGTGGGGAATTACAAATAGGGATAGTATGGAAAAAGTAAGCAAATAAATTACCAGAGTAACCCATCACCACAATTCAATACATTTTTCATTGACAAAATATTCGAGTTAGTAACAGCAGTATCAGTTAAAGATAGCAATAAGAATTTACAAGATTATTTAAATTCCATGCCAAAACCATCTTGTTCATTTAGTTTTGGGCTGGTAAGTGAATGTGAAGTGGATAAGATGGTGAGAAATATGAAAACCAGCAAATGTACTAATGTGTATGTATTGCTTTAACACAAATGATGCTTAAGTTAGGTAGACAGTCTTTGGTAGGGATATTGACTAATATTATCAACTCCTGTAGCTTACAAAATATATTTCCGGATTGTCTTAAGTTAGTTAAAGTTGTCCCTATACATAAGAATCTGAGTGTAATAGTTTTAGGCCAATTACTTTTGTCTCTGTAATTTCTAAAGTATATGAAAAATTACCTAATAATCAGCTCCTTACATATTTTGAAAGTAATAAGCTTTTCAATGATTGTCAGTTTGGATATCGGTTAGGTATGGGAACAGTCAAAGCAGCTGTTTCATTGTATTTAGATTTTTTACAATCTATCGAGGCAAGAAACAGTACTCATACCAAATTATTTGATTTGTCCAAGGCATTTGATACTGTGTCTCATGATTTGCTCTTAAAGAAATTGAAACATTATGGTCTAGAAAACAGTGCTATTAAACTTATACAATCTTATTTACAAGATAGGTTTCAGAAAGTTGCTTTTGATGATTCAGAGTCAAGTTATCTACATTTTCAATATGGTGTACCACAAGGGTAAATGTTGGGCCCAATATTGTTTATTATATATGTAAATGATCTACCTTGTGTTATTAGCCCAGAGGCTAAGGGTTACTTGTCTGCAGATGGTGCAGATGGTGTTTGTGTTAGTAAAAAATCTAGGTTAAACCCATTAGAAGATGTAGAAAGCATCATCCTTAAGGTTGAGGATTGGTGTAATGCAAACTTGCTCTGTGTTTAAATTTGGACAAAATTCAAGACATAACAGTTTTACTGGGTATCCGAACAGAAAGAAATTGACGCATCATCCATAAGGTTGAGGATTGGTGTAATGCAAACTTGCTCTGTTTAAATTTGGACAATTTAAACCGTAAGCATAACTTTCCGTACTTCAAACAGTCTGTCACAATTTCAATAATCACACTTCTTGACACTTGAATACACACTACATAATGATGCAGTTGTAAAGCATCTGTTTTCTCTGACTTTTTCATCAACTTTTTGCACCACGTCATCAGTAATGAGTGAAGGTTTCCGACTTTGTTCATCATCATGCACATTCGCACAACCTTAAAAGCTCTCACCCATTTCCATACCATCCCATCACTCATTCTGTTTTCTCAATAAACTTCACAGATCTCTCGATGAATGTCAGCTGCTTTCATGTCTTTATTGTTACGAAAACTTATCACAAGTACTTTACAGTTGGCGGCATTTTTAATCAGAGGAGAAATTTTAAACAGTCATAAGCGACCTTAAATACAGCCAAATGGGTCCGTTACGGCGGCTGTGGCTTGCCAAAAGATAGTAGTATCTAGCACGCATGCGCTGGACGCCGATCGCAGCGCTACAGAGGTGGGATTCCAAAACGGTTGAGCGGTAGATGAGAGATGAGAAAATTAAATATTTATATATAAGTTGATAAGTTGATAGAACGCTTTCGCAAAGTTCATCTGCCACGGAAGCGCGCACAAAAGGAAGTTCTAGAAGATCTTGAAGCACAGACAATGGCGGGAGTTCACACAAGAAATTAAATGTACAAAATATCACACACAAAAATATTAAAAGACATTTAAGAGTGGTTAACAGAGATTTAGAGAAACAATATAGAGAAAGCACGAGGCAGAGGGCCTCCAAAAGTGTATATGAGAGAAGTGCGTTGTGAGCCAGGGACGTTACAAGACAGAGTGGGGTGGCGTAAACCCCGCGTGGTGCAAAACGTTTTTAGAACAGTACATTCCAACCAATCAAATTTCAAGACGACTGACTACGTCATATCGCCTGATTTATATCGCTTTTAGAAAGCGTTATCCCCCTCTCTCTCTCTCTGTTGAGATATTTCAAATTAAAAAATAATACAACTTAAAATGCGCTCTTGGCTTAAAAACTATTTCTTAATGCTAAAGTGTTAACACATTAAATGGTATTAGAAAACCTTAAAATAAATATAAGTACTGAACATTCCGGCCCCCTTGAAGCATTGTAGGCTTCAACAACAAAGTCACACAATAGAAAATCACACCATACAGTTTTTAGAGATTGGGGCACGGAACTAGAAAAGAGATCTTAGTCAGTGGGCAGAGGAAACACCTTTACTACTGGTCTAGTAAGGTGTCCATTTGGAGTGCGTAAGTCCACCACACGCACAACACCATCAGTCCCTGGGTGTACGGCGGTAACACGAGCCAGAGGCCACGAGAGGGGTGGAGAGTTCTGGTGCACCAGCACGAGATCACCAACTTTGATATTCTCGCGTGGTTGGGTCCACTTATAACGTTGCTGGAGCGTATGCAAGTATTCCAGCTGCCATCGTTTCCAGATGCGTTGGTGAAGAGTTTGAACCAACTGCCAATGTCGTAGGCGGTTGTCCGGTGCGTCGAGGAGGTCGGGTTCCGGGACCGACGCTAGGGGGGCACCAATCAAGAAGTGTCCTGGAGTGAGGGCAGAGAAGTCAGCAGGATCGCTGGAGAGTGGAGTGAGTGGCCGCGAGTTTAGCATGGCCTCTATCTGAGTGACGAGTGTCATAAATTCTGGCAGTGTCAGGATGTGGTCTCCCATGACACGACGTAAGTGGTGTTTGGTGCTTTTCACAGCGTTCTCCCATAATCCACCTTGGTGGGGAGCAGCAGGAGGGTTGAACTTGAAGTCGATACCTCGAGGAGTAGTGAAGTGCACTATTGCTGCGCATCAGTGATGAATGAGTGCCATTTTTCGGCAAGTTCGGATGGCAAGGGTTCATCCCAAGACAGACCTGTAGTCCAGAGAAGTTGCATAAAGCATTTTGCTTGCATTATGCAAGGAGAGAGAAATCCACAGGGATCATATATCTTGGCTATTAAGCTCAAGACAGAGCGTTTGGTAGGGCGCTCGTCAGGCGGTATGTTAAGAGAGTATGTGAAACATGCCGTGGTAGGTGACCAATGTAAACCAAGGATAGAGAACTGTGGAGATAGAGATTCTTGCAGAAACACTGGAGACTCGCGATGTCCTTCCGGCAGAGCTTGGAGTAGGCGAGTAGAGTTAGAGACCCACTTCCGGAGTTCGAAACCTCCTTGACGCAGTAGACGGATGAGCTGCTCCTGCAGTTCTAAGGCCACTTTCTCTGTGTCCGCACCGGAGATGATGTCGTCCACGTAGGTCTGAGTCCTCAGCACGCATGCAGCGGAGGGGAAGTTCCCACCGTCGTCGTCTGCAAGCTGGTGCAGAGTCTTGATCGCCAAGTAGGGATAGGTATTCATGCCGTAAGTAACAGTGTTCAATTGAAATGTTGAGAGAGGATCCTTGGGATGGTCACGCCATAAGATAAGTTGAAATTTCCGGTCATCTGGATGTACTCGGATTTGCCGATACATCTGACGGATGTCACAGCAAAAACAATATTGTGACGCCTGAAGTGAAGTAGTATGTCACAAATATTTGTTTGGAGTTTGCGTCCGGTCAATAAGACATCGTTGAGAGAAACACCAGTACTGGTCTTGCAACTCGCATCAAAGACAGTACGGAGTTTTGTGGTGGAACTATTTTCCTTTAGCACCCCATGGTGGGGGAGGAAATAGTGTGGCTTAGTTAAATCAGGATTTTGAACTTTAGCCATGTGGTCGAGAGATTGATATTCACTGATAAAGTCGTGATAGAGTTGAGAAAAGTGAGGTTGAGCGTTTAATTTCCGCTCGAGAGAATGAAATCGACGCTCAGCAATAGGCTGAGACGATCCTAGGGCAGAATGATTCTCCTTAAACGGAAGTCGAACGGTGTAGCGTCCGGTTTCATCTCGAGAGTGAGAAGTGGCGAAGTGAGCATCACATTGTTCTTCTTCTTTGGTCTTCTTCGAATACACAGAAATTTCCTCTTGAAGCCAGAACCGCTGAAGTGATGAATGTAGATCTGCGTCGCTTGCTGAGTGTAGAGAGACATTGAGGCTCGTAGAGGTGAGAGTGGATGCGAAAGGCGCACTGGGTGCAGTACCCAGTACGACAAACCCGAAATGCGTGCCAATTACATGTGGCATATGCTGCCCCAGTGAGAACTGCTCATTAGTGAGTATTTTTGGAAATATACTCCCACCTAGGATGACGTCAATTCGTCCAGGTAAATGGAATGTGGGATCAGCGAGAATGTATCTCTGAGTCTTATTGTAGACTTCTGGGGCTAGAGGTACTCTGGGTAAATCCACGGTCAATTTATCCAATATTAACATTGGCTGGTCAGGAGCAATGATGAGACCAGATAGAGTGCTGATTGTGAGATGAGTTTGACCTTTTGGTTTTGCCGTGCTTTGGCTGAGGCCAGAGATGTGAGTTTGAGACTTAGTACGGCGCACTCCCAAGAGTTGAGCGGCGCGTTCGGAAATTAAATCCGTCATACTCCCTGAATCAAGTAAAGCCCTGAATACATGGGATCTACCTTCAGGAGTTTTAAGTTGTACCAGTAAGGTGCCCAACAGCACGGTGTAACAATCTGGCATAGAGGGGGGTGAATCTTGAGAAACGAGAGTCACCTGAGAATCGTTATGGTTCTCACTAGAGCGATGACGTGTACTGGAGACGTCATGAACTGTGTTACTACGGACGGGCTGATTAGCAGCATTGCCCGAGACAGATTGAAAGTGTAACAATGAATGGTGTTTTTTGTTACACGTGAGACACGTGGCCTTAGATTGGCATTCCTTGAGTTTATGAGCGCCTAAGCATGAGATGCAGCGGTTATGTCTCTTGACGAGCTGATGTCGTTCTTGAGGAGTTTTGTCGCGAAAAACCGTACATGAATAGACTTTATGTCCACTCTGATTACAGATGAAACATGGAGGAGGCATAGTCTTGGTTTGAGCGGAGTTAGAGTGAGTTGTGACCATTGAAACATCACTAGAGCGAAAGTTCACCCTTTTTGGCGCAGTCACCTTGTTGCGGGCGTGAGGAGGAACATAGGTAGAAGCCTTTACCTGAGAAACGTTATGAATATTGGCATCTTCAGTTTGGCTGCATTCAGTGTTCAAAAATGTTATTATTTCTTTGACTTCCGGTAACGAGTGAGCAGACGCGTCATTCGAAGAGGTTGACCGGGAAGCTTCCAGCTTTTTTCGTAAGTCGGAATCCATACGTCGGAGGATGAGGGCGGAGAGGAGTGGATTGGTTTCACCTACGTCACAATGTAAAGCTTTCAATGCCTGAGAGTGTTCTGTATATTGATTGACAAATAGTCTGAGACCCTTGATTGAGGACGAACTAATTTGAGGCAGGTCCAGTAACTGGTTCAAATGGAGAGTTTGTAACCTCCGGGAATTATGGTAGCGATCCCGTAAGAGGTCGTATGCTATTAAGTAATTAGCAGAGGTTAGATTGAGTCCTTTAATTAGGTTTAAGGGTTCGCCGCTCAGAACGCTCAATAAGTACTGAAACTTCATTACTGCACTAAGACTGGCATTACGGTGAATGGTTGTATCAAATAAATTGATAAAGGAAGTCCAAGTCAGAAGATCGCCCGAGAATTTTTGTAACTCTAATTTTGGCAGACGGACCTGAGAGACACTAGAGACCTGAGGAGTCATACTGACGTCACTCAAAGCCGATGGTGTTTTGGGTTCTTCGACTGGAAGTAACGTTTCGATTATACCAAGAATATGAGCGTAGACCTCGTTAATAGAGTCCTGATCTTCCGCTAAGACTTCGTCTTCAATGGCCTTATCATCCGTTAGATTCAAGGCTCGTTGCAGGTTAGCCTCAAAATCAGCTTTCTTTTTCTTGACTTCATTAGAGATGGTTGATAAGCTCTTCAGTTGAGCAGGCGTAAGAAGCTCCTTTTGCGTAGCGAATTCTTCAACTTGAGTTTTTATTTTAGCGAAGCGCGCTTTAGTTAACGCTGTAAGACGAGTATAGAGAGCCGCCTTGAAATCAGAAACTTTAGGAGCCATTTTGAATTTTTCAGATATAGTAAGTAGTAAAACAAAATTAAATGTAGATATGAAATACAAGACACTATTGTGAGCAGAGCACTAAGTCGCTAAATACATTTTTCCATATTTTATTTATATCTATTTTGACTTACTTACTACAGTATTAAAATATCGGCAGAGACATCACAAATTATTTTGCAATAAGAACAATAAACAAACAAATAAATAAGAGATTCAAAGTGTGAGGTAAGCTTAATCTGCAATGTTATAACAATTGCAGTCTTGATTGGTTCCACTGAGAACTTTGCTTTGATAGCTAGATTTGTTAGTAGCAATGTGTATGAACACCAGAGGGCAAGAAAAAAGTATAAATTTTATTTTCAATGAGAGATCAGAGAACTAATTATTTTTAGTTAATTAGCTTCCAATAAGCTTATGGTAATAACACATTAGAGAGGGACATGATAAATAGCTAATTCTTGCTTGTTTTAGAGAGAGTGTACAAAACTATAAGTGTACATAACTAGTTTTGTATAGTTAGTTAATTAATTATTAGTTCAGCACAAATACAATAAATATGAATTAGGTAATTTGCCAAACAAAATTTATTTACCCTAGCAGAGAAATGTGTGTTTAATAAAGCTTAATTGCTTTACCAAAAGAGACTTAAACTAGACTAATTGACTATACACAGTAAAACAATAGTTGACCTCACAAAAAAGGAATGAAAAAGCAATATATTGTACAATAAAAAGCCGTATAGAACGCCTTTTGTATTTAATTAGCCTTCAAATGCTAATTAGAAAAATAGAGTAAAAGATAATAATTTAATTTAAGATTAAATATATATATAAGATTATTCAATTTAATTCAATTTATATTTCTAAGTTTATACACAAATGAATTAACTAGCCATTGCTATAATCCTTATAATGAGAAGCATTGACTAATGCCTGTGACTACCACATGATATGTGAGTAGCGTACTGTCAATAAAGTAAACAAACAGGAGTTGACAACTGTCAGCGCATGCGCTATAGAGCGGATGTGCTGCAGACAGTCAGAGAGAGTGTGAGGGGTTGGAAAAATCAATACTGCTAACCTCGAATCGGCACACTTCGGAGATGTTCGTGATTCTCCGTAAGCAGTGCGCCTGGTATTGGGCTAGGGGCGTGGCCTTCGCAAACTGCAAAGAAAGACAACAATTGCAAATGGCGAAAACTGAAGTGAATCGTGCTTTTTATTATCCACAAATTAGAGTTTCTGTATTTCCAAAGAACTGTATCCTAGAAATCCGGTTCGAAATGACCAAAACTATGAGCGGTAGATGAGAGATGAGAAAATTAAATATTTATATATAAGTTGATTCGAAGGACCAGGGAATTTTTATATTAAAAAACGCCCAAAAAGTTAATGTCTATAGAGAGAGTTTGTGGATAATTTGTTGTTACAAAATGGGACAAAATATCGAGCAATATGCTTACAAAAATAACTAAAGTTACACACACGAAATGATGAAAACAGTACCTTGTCCAATATTCCAATTAGGTGAGGGAAGGTCCGGAGACAACCGTTGGTGAGGTGGTAGCGAGGTCCATCAATGTCCTGGTACAAAGTAGGGAAACGCCAACGAACGACAGTTCTCACTTCATTTCACCTTCTTGACACGAATCACGGTAGAACGCTTTCGCAAAGTTCATCTGCCACGGAAGCGCGCACAAAAGGAAGTTCTAGAAGATCTTGAAGCACAGACAATGGCGGGAGTTCACACAAGAAATTAAATGTACAAAATATCACACACAAAAATATTAAAAGACGTTTAAGAGTGGTTAACAGAGATTTAGAGAAACAATATAGAGAAAGCACGAGGCAGAGGGCCTCCAAAAGTGTATATGAGAGAAGTGCGTTGTGAGCCAGGGACGTTACAAGACAGAGTGGGGTGGCGTAAACCCCGCGTGGTGCAAAACGTTTTTAGAATAGTACATTCCAACCAATCAAATTTCAAGACGACTGACTACGTCATATCGCCTGATTTATATCGCTTTTAGAAAGCGTTATCCCCCTCTCTCTCTCTCTGTTGATATATTTCAAATTAAAAAATAATACAACTTAAAATGCGCTCTTGGCTTAAAAACTATTTCTTAATGCTAAAGTGTTAACACATTAAATGGTATTAGAAAACCTTAAAATAAATATAAGTACTGAACAACGGTACTTACTTTACATTCTTATTCTTACATATGAGACGCCGACACAACGTTGTTGGTATTTTAAGGCGAATATGAATGATTATATGAGTGTAGGATGAGTGTAGTCTAGTTACTAACTGAGTTCAACTGTTCCTCAGAAAGGGCAATTTATTAATAGCCCAACAGCCAGGGCAACTAAGGGACCTACAGCTTTGCGTGGAATCCGAACCAAAACACGCCTCGTATATAAACAAAAATTATAATAAATACTATGAACATGGCATTTGTTATGAATACAACGCAAGGGGAAAAACCAATGTAATGATACATATTTGCAGTTTTTCAAAGACAACAAAGTTTCACCAATGTAGCTATAAAAATGTTTAACAAGCTACCACTTAGTATTAGAAAATTGCCTTTTGATTTATACAAGAAAACTATAAAGGGATTTGTTCTTAATAATCCAATCTATCTTGTTTGTGAATTTTATGATTTAATTATTACAGAAATGTAGAGTTTTGGAGTGGTATTTGAATATGTATAGCTTTTACTTTCTGTATGTCATGTATTCTAATTTAAGCCTACTGGTTGAACAAATGTTTTCTGAATATATATTTTAGCTATTCTTTGTATAGAATTTAACTGTTTATCATAATGTTAATAGAATGTTTTTTGTTTGATGTTTTTTAGCATTCTAGATCTTGATATTTTAAAATTTATTGTTGTACCATAATGTTTCTGTACTTTTGTAAATACACTCTAGTAATATTGTTCTTTATGTTATTAGTTTTTAAATTCACTTGACGTTTGTAATGCTTACTGATGTACTCAGAAGTTTCTGCAATAAAGATTGATTTGATTAATGAATGTTTCAAGTACTTAGTAATGTTAATTATGGCTTTTTAAAAAATAATAACCAAATTACCTAAATTGATGTATTTAGTCACTTGAGAATAAACCAGCCATAGATAGATCACTACTAATCAGAAAATATAGTAGATTTCATAATGTCACAAAACAGTTCAAGAGTGTCTGACCCATTATCGTATACTGTATTACAGTACCTGAATGGCACATTGATTACTGGCCCTGGTTGCTGAATTTTCTTTTGTACTTTGGACATTTTCAGGAGTGATTCTAGTCTGTAACTGCTCTTTCCAATAATCTGTTAGTAAATTTGATAAGGATTTCTTGTCTCGATTACTATCTGTATTAACTTTTTTCCAGTGTAAGTAATTGAAAATGAGCTCCTTTGTCACCTTCTGTCGGTTTATAATACTTTCAACAGTATCTGAATGTTGTAGAATGGCTTCATTTGCTTCTGCAAACAATGAAAGAAATTAATTAGTTATAGCATGACAAAGAATATGCATAGCTTTTTATTTAAAGAAATTATCTTGTAAACTCTATTCAATTTCAGAAATAATTTTCATCAAAGTGCCCTATAGGAGACACTAAGAACATACTGAATATTTCCAATTAAATAGTTAACAAAATAACAATGCATAGATATAAAGCCTTAAGAGTAATTACATATGTTATTTTCACTAAGATTTTACAATAAAATCACACCACATTTAAATTTAGCAAAATCAATACTGTATTGAAAACAATGGGATAAAGAAAAAAGCTGGTTTAAATGTGCCTATTGACCTAAATTTACAATTGAGGCAAACTATCTTTCATTTTAATGTCAACCTAAATCAATTCTAAAAGTAGTGTTCGAGAAATATAGGCAGCCTATTGAAGCTCTGTTCTTAGAAAAGGTATACTTGAAATTAGGGAGTTATACATAGATATTGTTTCTTTACAATTACAAAAATATATTTAAAATACAACTGTCTAGGAAATGGAAATTTAGTCTGCAGTCCTCGATTCGCATATTCACATGTTCAATAAAGTCATCTACTAAACAAATTTTATGGCCTGTGTTTAATAAATTTAGCTATAAATTTTAGTTTATAGCTGGACATAGCGTGGAAGAAGCTGACACCATTATTGTAGCATCAAGGACTGACCTGACCTTTGGGCGACTTCCTCACCACCATCAGCCTTATCTGTATATATTATTTCCAGTGAATGACAGCTTATTCAATTCTTGTACTATACGGTACCCAGTATAGTACAATTTTATAACCGTAGACTTGGCAGTGCATTAATAACCTAAACCAATGAATGCTATCTAATTAGTTATGTGACCTAATTTGAATGAATGTTTGTAAGACGCCCTTTACAATGATACTCTTCCTCGCCTACCGCCGCTTACGGAGCCCGAGACTAACATTATAAAAATTGAACTATACTGTCCAAATTATTATTACCTTACCATTATCATTTATCCCTCCAGTGCACACGTTGTGGACTAAGAGTCCGCACTTCTAAATAATGAATATTATATAAATCTAATTATATCTAATGACTATGGTTCCTAGTACATTATGCCATATTTTTAATTAATACATTAATTAGTTAAGAATAAAAATATACAATAATTAATGGCGTCAATGAGACCATTGACATGGTCGCAGAATGCAAATGGTGCAGCTAGATAATGTATTAACACTTTAGGGACTGAATGACTATATATCGTCATTTACGTTTTTTCCCTTCAGGACTGAATGACAATATCCTGTCATTCTAAATTTGTTACATAACATCCAATTTACCATTTACGATAACTTGTACGTCTTTGGGATGACAAGCAGACGTTCGAGAATGCTTTTTTTAACGTTTGGAGCCACCTGTTGGAATATAACCTCAATTATAAGAACTGACAATAGACAGAGAGTTAATTTTAACAGACGAATCTGGCAGTATTTACAAAATATGTCATGTTATGTTTTTTTTATTTCCATTCTGATTGTTATAAAATATTACACAGTTTCCCACATAAAATATTGTTTGTTAACGAGCTGTAAGCGTAAAAAAATATTGTTGAAACAAATACACTTTTTTGGAAAAAATATAAATATTTAGTCAGAATGAGATGACTTGTTGGACATTTATTCTGATAAAGTAGTCAATTACAAGCATTCTGGTCAAAGAAGTACCCTTGTATCTTTATTAGAACAGATTTTATAAATAAATGTATAAAGACATGCGTATCTCCAAATTTTCAGCCTAAATATTCTACATGTCGCACTTGAAAAGTGAGGGAAAAGTTCACATTTTTTTCTTTTTTTTTGTTGGTCCTCAAAGGGTTAACTGGTTGTCAGTCTGCAGCGTTAATCCGTGCTCTGAAATCGCAAGGCCATGCCAATAGTTTTTATTAGTAGACTCACATGTGAACTGGTGTTAAAGTTTGCCTTGCGTGTGCTGGAGGGTTAAAGCAACTGAGGTCTACAGACGGATTTCTGCTTGTCTAGTCTTATTTCATGTTTACTACAGACAATGAAGAATTATAATTAATTGTTATTATTCAATTTATTGTTAAATAAGTTATTATCTCTATCCTTATCATTTAGTTGTGGTTTTAAGTTACTCCACAGTTATTTATACCCTGTGATTAAAAGTAACTGGAGGTGCAGTGACACTTCAACCAATTTCTTTACTTGTAAAATTTCTGAAAGTTGGCCTTAAAATTATGTTATAATTTTTGCTGTCAAGGAATATTGTTTAGTTTCTGTTGATTAATATTAGTGTATACGTATTCCAATGATAGCCTAGCGTTCACTTAAAATTGTAACTTGTAAAAATCATTGTATAGTCGACGTTGTCATTATCATCTCAAAATGTCTTTTTGTATAGTTTATTATTAGTTAATTGACGCTTTATTGTTATCTATACACCCTTGTTAATGTTGGTGTTAGTGCATGCTGCAGACTGCAAGTTGATGAGTTTTAGGTCATTATATGTAATTCAAACACTGTAGGCTACTTATTAACATTTATTTATTTGTACATATAAGGTATACACCATTTTACATTTACAAACGTTATTGCACAGACGACTGATTAAAGAATATTTAATTATAACTAGCCAATAGAAGATGATACAGCAAAGTAATAAATAATTAGTAATAAGTATGTTAAAAGGTTTGGTATAACTAATTTGATATAAACTAGCCTGACTAGTACGCAACAACATGAAGGTTCTATAGAGCCTACTGAGTACAAAATCATAAATACAAACAAGAGTGATAATTAATTGTTGAATAATTTAGTGTGACTAGTGTGATATAAACTGGTGCGAATAGTACGCAAACACATGCTAGTATTGCTTAATACAATAGATCAAAATAAATATAACAATAACGAATAATTGAATAACAAAAACACAACATGCAAGATTATAATGTACATAAGTTTTAGCTGACATCAAGGTTCATGTATGTCTTCAACAACTCCTTTTTGAACTGGGCTTCAGACATGTGAAAAAAGTCTATCCCCAAGAGAACTCCTTTCCCAAACGGTGATTTGAGTGTCAAAATTAATATTGTACAATCTTAATTGTATTTAAAGTTTGTAACAAAATGGTAAACCCGTAGGAAATAAATAAAGACCTGCCTCACTGATTCTATTTATGCTAACTAAACCCTCCGTAAAACAGCGCAAGGGGGATGATGTTGTTCAAGTCCACAGCAAATCTTGGCATTTATGCAGTTTCTTGCCACCAAACAAAATTGGAAAACTATACTTGAAATGGGTCTAGAATTGGCTGTATTTTCACGATATGCTTTTTATTCTGCGGAAATCACGTATTTAACTGAAAACTCGAAAAAACCAATGTCACAACCTTTAGTATTTCCGTCACATTTCAGTTAATTTAAATGGTATTTTAATCCTATTTTTGTTATTGTGATGTGTTTTTTACGCTGAATAAGAATTTCAAAACTATTTTGGTCTCTTACGATTAAACGTAGCTGTTGTCTTAGATAATGATCACTTCTTTATTAATTGTGTCAGCCTTTGTTGTACTTATCTGTAAATTAAATAAATAAATAACTAGGATAAGTTAGGTTATGTTTGATTAGGTCAGTAAAAAATGTAGGCCTATTTTCGGGCTGAAAAAATAATTTTACTGCAAAACCAAATTATATGCTTGTGTTTAGCATTAAAAAACACGTGAAATGAAAAAAAAATTGTCGAAAAGTAATCATTTTGGTGTTTATGCAGTTTCTTGCCACCAAACAAATTTGGAACATTTTGCTTGAAATGGGTCTAGAATGGGCTGTATTTTCACGAGATATGCGTTTCATTCCACAGAAATAACGTATTTTAACAAAAAATTTGAAGAAACCTATGTCACAACTTTTAGTATTTTTTCATATTTCCATTAGGCTAATTTAAATGGTATTTTGATCATCTTTTTTTATTTTGATGTGTTTTTTGCACTGAATACAAATCTGAAAACTATTTTGGTCTATTACAAATATGTCTCGAGATATAACGGAAAAACTCCTATTGCAATTCGCCGGCCGCCACCATTATATACAACAGCTATTAATCATAAAAACCGAATTCACCTATATTCTCGCCGGAGTGACAGCCGGCAGGCTGTCACAGTGACCAAACACTGAGTTTAACGCAAATTACGAATTTTTGTTGAGAAAATGGACAGTTAGGATATGTTAGGTTATGATTGGTTGTCAGTAAAAATGCATTTTTCGAGCTGAAAAAATAATTTTACTACTAAACCAGTTATATATTTGTGTTCAGCATAAAAAACACGAGAAATGAAACAAACAGTTGTTGAAAAATAACGAATTTTAAAAAAGTTGGTTTTTCACTATCAGATAAAATATTAGTTTTTCAATTATTCTGTAAAAAACAAGTTTTCCGTGGATGAAATCAACCTCTTCAAGTGAAATAAACTCATATTTCACCACTTTTTCAATAAGAAAACATATTTTCAGAGGTGGCAAGAAAGTGTATAATTACCCAAATCTTTAAAGCTGTAGGTATCCCCCTAGGTACTTTTAAACAAGCAACAAGGTACCGTAGCTGGTCATATTAACCTCACTGTAATCAACAAATATTTGAGTTGATCAAAACAATATTCTCAGACTATGCTCATTTTTCTCCATTTACGAATAAATAGACCTAGACCTACCTATTATTTTAAATTTTAGTTTTCATCGCCTAGGTGAGATCAATGTACATGATTATTCTCAATTGAATAAAAGCTTAATATTATCAAAAACGAGTTTTCCACGGCTGTAATCAATTCCTCAAGAAATATAAACTCATATTTCACCTCTTTGTAAACAAGAAACCATATTAAAAGAGGCTTCTAGAAAATAGAAAAACAGCCATCATAGCCTACCACGCACTATTTGCTTCCCATTTGCGTTACGGTATCGTCGCATGGGGATCAGCTAGCGAACAAGAAATTCAAAAAATACTGATTATCCAGAAAAAAACCATCAGAACAATAAACAAATTACCATTTAACGACCATTGTAAACCCTATTTCATAGAAAATAAAATTTTAACTCTACTATCCACATATATTTATGAAACAATAATCCTATCTATAAAGAACCCGCCTCCAACCCGAAACCAATGCCATGACTATAACATCAGGGCAGGCAAGAATTACAACTTACCACAACATAGACTATCAAAAACAAGCAAAACCCCAACATACATAGGACCTAAACTATATAACTTACTCCCACAAGAACTAAAAAATACATCAGTTAATAGCCCAAAACTATTCCCGCAAAAACTAAAAAACTATCTAATACTCAACCCATACTATTCACTATCAGACTTCTTAGAAGAACATAACTCATTGACTTAACTCACTAACTAAACTATTACAACCACATTCCCCCGAAAGGAAGAAATTTGACGTTTCCCCAATCTCAAGGATTGCGGAGAAGAAGAGGATGTAAGATGTAAGATGTAAGTGTACAATTAGGCCTACCTGAAAGGTTAATTAAGACTATGCACTTTCGCAAAACGGGTTATAACACTAGAAAAATAAACTTAACCTCACCTTCTCGGGTAATCGGTTTTAGCAGACCTTTAGTAATAGTTGATGCTAAAGACAAAACATCTTCTAATGATAATCCACTCAGTAATTCCGTTACATTTATCCTATCTTCTAGTGAGAGCATATTTTTGTTCATAATTCATTCATTTAACTACTAATGTCAACTTGTCGGCAAAAACAACAAGATTAGATCCAAACAAACCCAAATCATGTGGTAATCGTAATCTGAAATCTGAACCTGACATACAAAAGGTGCTTAGAGGATAGGATAAAAAACCGATCTTGAACTAAAACAGCTGATGTCAAATTCAAAGACCTAATAATACTATTTGAAATAATAGTGATTATTTTTCTATTATATTTTTATATACAGGTTTATTCTGGATCAATGTTACGAACATTACACCCTACACACAAAAAGGGTAACACATAGTAGTAGCATTATCAGGATCGCTCAATTTGAGATACCTAGTAACAGTATAGATGAAATAATTTTCATTGAATTATTGTTAATTAATTTTTTTCTAAGAAAAATTCAAGTCTAACGTCAAGTCGTCCTAGCTTGTAATCTTCTATTTCTTGTTGTATTCTCCAGATGGTATGTCACAGCACCATGGACGTTTTGTAAATTATTCAGGAACTTTGTTATAATATATTTTATGAATACTGACATGATATCAACCCCAAGGTCATAATGTAGCTATATGTTTCGGATAAACCATGGTGAATTAACTGAAATTCGTAAAATTTTGTTCTAAAGTATTTAAATTCTTTTTAATTTACATGCACTTATAGAACTTCCCCACTACAGTGGGAGTACGTAACTGTAGCTTTGTATCTTTCCACATACTAGGGTAATTAGGATTCATATATGAAATGTAGTTTTTGTAAGAATCAAGTTTAAATTGGTTTAAGTTCACGTTTAACAAGGCGATAAAGGATGTTCGCTCGTCTTTTTAAGTGAGGAAGTCTTTGTATCATCCACTGTCTTTTAGCCTTATGTTTTTCTTTGATCATCTGAATAATTCTGAGAGGTGGATGGTGAACGTCATTTGCCCTGCATGTGAAATGCTGATAGGTGTCAGCTTGAACCGATGAATTAAGTGCGTTTATGAACTGACGAATAACACTGTCAATCCCTATTTTGAAAATAAGTAATTTGTAGGTACAGAAGCAAGTAACTTGTCCAGTTCTACTTTAAAGACGTTCAAATCGATTTTGGCATTTATTAATCTTAGTGGACGCAGAGATGGTTCAGGTTGCAAAAATAAAGAAATGATTACAGGCAGATATCAGAATTTAATTCAAGTAAAACTTACTGAAATATTGGAGGGTTTAAGTTTTTATGTAAAACAATATCCAAGATATCAGGCAGAAAACAAATCTGCCAAGGATAATGAGTGGGCTCCGAACAATTCTTCGGAGACCCGCGCGGGGCGGCGGGCTTCCAGTGTGCGCGCTCTCGTTTACTTACATTCAAATTATTCAACCGGAATATTTTTTGTTGGCGAGGTACGGTGCAGTCGGCGCTCTCCATGTGTGCCTTGATAATGACAAAAATTTGGGTACAAAGAAAAACCAACCCATCAAAACAGAGTTGACTGTAATTCGCGCTTTCTGATTGAACCCCTTCGTGAATGATGGTGATACACTGAAACTGTTGTGTTGTGAAACTCCTTCAATCTATGATCAGATAAGTGAATATACAAATGTCGATGATGCTGAGAATAGTCTGTGAAAGCTCAATAGTTTTAACCACTAAACGAAGTGCCATCTCAGCACAAATTGTTGACGTGAATACAATTTTCTATTTGGATGACAGTTAGCGATGAAGGATAAATTTGCTAACTGTGTATTCTGCTGTTTTGTATTTTAATACTATAGCGAAATAAAAAAAAAACTTTCTCGCAACAGAGTATTTTTTATTTATTCTATGTGAATTTTGAGGTTATGTAGGTAGTGATTCCCGTAGTATCACAATAAGAGTCGAGAGTGTCACATCAATATGGTGTTTGCGTGGGGAAAGGGCAAAATAATTGTTCATCTTACTCCCCCCCTCCAATTAATATACGTACTTTCGATAAATAACATTGACAAAAATGTTAATTAAAAAGTGTAGCCTATAGATTTTTTAGTGGAAAATATTACAGAAAATAATAAATTGCCTTTTAAATGTATGCATAAATTATTGCAAAAAAGTTGTTGTCTCTAAATTGAATTTCATGATTTCAAAACAATGATAAAAGTTTGCGTTTGAACTTTTTACATTAGCCGGCTTCAGTTTTATTCAAGCGATATTTCTCTCCACAATACTTTTTTACCCAATCCACTCCAAACTTTTATAATATCACCGGATACTCTCGGTGTGGTTGGTTATCAGTTTTATTCAATATCGGAAAATGTATTGGTTTGACAAAGTGGTGGGGGGGAGGCTCCCTGTGACTCTTGAGAGAATTGTAAGCCTTTGGCGATTTGTATATTATTACTCTCCATTTTCCCAAGGTTTATACATTTTTCGAACACAGTTTTAGTCTTATTTATCAGAGTTCACATGTTCCTTCTAGCCATGAAGTTTATTTTACGCATACTGAGTTTATTTTGAGATTAACTGAGGTACAGTATATTGTTGATCAGTAAGTAGTGTAATGTATAACATAGTAATTTTGTTCAGAATGGGAATTAGGTCCGGTATATGAAGTGCATGATGTTGATTGAAAACTCCCGTGATAGCAAATATCTCTGTTATAATTTTCTATATTTAAAAATGACAAAAAGTCACCCGTGTACGGAAGTAAATTTGTTTAGTTAGTAATACGTATATATGCAAAAGGGTTTCATATGAGTTAACAAAATAACTATCTAAGACATTTTTTTTAAGTAGAAGCCTATCTCCTACTTAACCTTACCCTTCCCATTCCTCATAGACAAATGTCGTGAGGAAGTGGTATTGACCCACCCGCCCGCCCATACACATACAGTGGTATTGCCCCACCCGCCCGTCCATACACGTACAGTGGTATTGACCCACCCGCCCGCCCATACACGTACAGTGGTATTGACCTACCCGCCCACCCATACACATACACTGTACGTGTATTTCAATACCACTGTACGTGTATGGACGGGCGGGTGGGGCAATAGACCTTTTCCTCATAGACAAATCTGTGCGAGGAACTTATTCAGACAGAGTAAAGGGGAGAACCAGTACAGTACAAGGTGGTAATTACTGATAAATATTTCCCAACCCAGGCCGGATTCGAATCAGCGTTATCTCTAACCCAAGCCCAAAGTCCTGACGCCTTAGGCTAGGGCCCCACTACCCGAGAGATCGCCCGGCCGATTTTTGTCCGTGTCGGAGTCCGAATGGTGATATATTGAGAGGCAGCACCCACTATCCGAGAGATCACCCAGCCGAGAGTTTGCCCGGCCGGGTCTCGGAACTAGGTAGAAAAGCATTGCGTGTTATGAGAGAGGACCCACTATCCGTTCTATCACCCGGAAAGAGAACGGAGCCAGTGATGGTAGTTTCGTTTCAACCCTAGACGAGTGAACAACTGTACATTCCTGTGGCTTGTGCGCATATATACATTATGTCTTTGGATATTGACATTGATCTATTAATTTCTTTGGTTTAAGAGAGACCAGTACTGTGGGACCGGACTCTAGATGCGTACAAAGACAAAACCAATCGAGGGAGGCGTGGAAGAGATGAGTGACATTGAAAAAAGAACTATGTTAAGTCTTTTCCATATATACATATAACTAGTTTTTATTTAGTTTTAATGAAAAAATAAAAATTCTTTTCATGAACACGAAAATTCCCTAGTACATTTTCCAATATATGTTCTGTCAAAAGACATAGTAAAATATGGAATTTAGCCGTTCATAAATATGCATACTTATTTTTACAGTAATAATTGTTACTCTTTATATGGTTCTATGTATGTACTTTTAATACAGTATTTTTAAAACTAATTTTAAGAATGTACCCTGGCTGGTTATACAAGAAGCTTAAAATTTATATTTGTAGACTGATATTTGATTCTTTCGTCTGGTTTGCTAGTTGTAATTTCTGTTTCCTGTTATAATTACAATTTCTTGTAGGAAATTACCTAGTATAACTAATTAATTGTGATAATAGTAGGCTTATAATTTATCATTCACTGACCTACAGTTGGGTTGTAATGCTTGTTTTTACTTTCCACAAATATTTATAAATTGTTGCGTCATTCAACAAAACAATATTGTTTGTACAGGTAATTAAAGATATGTCAGACTATCTAACTACTGTATTTAAATACATATTATACAGGGTGATTTTTGTATTTGTTCCATCATTAGGATCTCTTAATCCTGCACAAATACAACAAATTTTAAATGATGAACTTCACCTACTTTTTCCTGATTAATAAAAATATGGATTTAGCGATTTTCAAAATAGCAACCATTTTCCAAAATGGCAGACAACTTAATTTGTTCTTAAGTGACATTATGTATTTAATGATTTTTTTCAGATAGAAAATGTAATATATTAATTGATCTAGCTATTAATTAAACAGTTCTATCACTGTAGGGCTCCGGGCGTTCGTCCGGATAGTGGGTTCTGTCGACAAAATCTGATCCATTCGGCCCCGGATCCGGGCAAAGCCCGGCCGGGCGATCTCTCGGATAGTGGCCCTTAGACCGCTCGGCCACCGGCTCGCCCAAATACTTGCTTCTAAATAATAGAAATTCGCACTGAATTCATTTAATAAATATCGTCTGATTTTGTCAATGAAACAAGCTCATAAAACAGCTCAACATACAGTATAATAACAATGTATACAGAAAATTCAAACACGAATATGATATAATAAGTGAAATAATCTCCTTATTTATGGTTGAACACAATTGTTTGTATTTCTGAAGCTGGTACTGTGTTTTAATGCTGTAAATAAGGTACTTGGGGGACTATGTGTTGAGAATATTGGTGATTTATTCTTTTCCCAAACTCATCATGATATTGCTCAATGGTTACCATCGATGGGATACTACTGGAGCAGTCAGAAGTGTCCATGTTGAACTGGCCAGAGTTCGAACACTGTCCAGAGAAGAAAATAATATCAGGTTTGTCTGTTTACCACAAATCGGACAAATGTTACTACGTGATTCAGATTCCACATAAAGCCGTTGTCCTGGCTCATAAAAGTTATCCTGGCTATTGTCACACAAGAAGCACATAGTTATCGTTCTAAAATATTCACTTAACCTTCAAATAAAATAAATTTTACTAAAAGTATAACAGGTGAAAACACAATGAAAACAAAATTCATATTCAACTTTCTTTATATTCTAAAATCAACCCTGTTTAAAATATTGTGAAACATGTAACAAACATTCAATAATATATACAGGCACCAATAAAATTTATTCATTTATCTATCATTTTATTATTGTATATTTATTCAATATGAAACTCTCATTCAATTTATTAAAAGAACATTTAATTTGATCTATAATAGTATTTTCTTTAGTATAGTCTCATTTTTAACCTAGATAATTGAATTGGTATTTAAAAAGAATTTGATTCAGAAATAGATCGCAACTTTAAGATCTGTTTTGGCGTGATTGTACCCTTTAGTAGGAAGTTGTTCTCGAGAATGATGTTCTCGAGTTAGTTTACTGTAATAAACATCTTGTTAATGGAACTCCCTCTAATAACATTAGACCAACTACATTCGCAGTAGCTTTATAACTATATCACAAGGCTGTTTCATTCCTGGAAAACTTTATCGGTTAAAATACAAGAAGTGATTTCAATTACAGAATCTATTGATTTATATTTAATGTGATTTTGTATGATATGAGTGGCATTAACATATAATGACTTTTGGTTTTTGTTGTATATTTACCGATTTAATTTTCAATTCACATTTTATTCCACTGACTACTTATCTCCTCTCAATAACCAATAATTGGTATATGTATTTACTAGTAATGTACCACCGAAAACCTTTGTTACAGTAGTTTACTGAACGTTAAGTCACAAAAATCACAAGATTTCAAGTTTGAGGAAATTGTGTATGAATGACAAAAACTATTCTCTAGTGAACAATACACCATTCCGTCCATCAGATATGGTTATATAAAACTGAAAAATATAATATTATTCAAATAGGTAGAAATACCTTTATCAATGAGAATAATTTTGACTAGCGGACCTAACATTTGGTCGTTACAACAAGATCAATGGCTGTGTTGAAACTTCTCTAGCAGTTCAAGTTCTCATACGCCCATGAACTTTGTGATTGTTGATTATGACAGGCTAAGTTGAAGCAGGCTGAGAGATGATACGCTCGGCTGGATTTTATGTTAAGAGAGGAACGTTTCACTTCAAGAAAAACACCTAAAACATGGTTTTCTACTCCAAGAATTAGGCCTGTGAAAATATCGTATCGTAATACTTGAAGTATCATTGATAGGTGGATCATTTTTCTAACGGTTCATAAACTAGTTAAAAAAATATTTTTTAGAGTATTTTTGTATTTTTCACAGTTAAAATGTGAAACTTACATGTCATTTTGATAAATTTTAATTTGTACAACCTATTTGTTTGTTTGTTTTATAATTTGTAAATTGTAATTTGTTTGTTTTGAAAATAAATTTGTACAGTAAATAAAAGTAACTCATAAACACATGATGAAATCATAAGGAAATATTCATTTTTTCCTTTTTATAAAATTTAATTTAATGTTAAATAGTATTTAATTAACACTCATTTATAAAATCATACATTAATATTGTACAATAATTTGATATCAGCAAAAATTATGGGTTTAAAATGAAGATAATTTATTATCAATCATAGGCATTAATAAAGCAATATTACTTTTTAAGATGTAGCATTTACTATAAGTATTTAAAAACTTACATATCTAAGTGATATAAAATCAATATAAGAAATATTTCAATAAAACTATCAAGACATTTTTGTTTGTCAGAAATGTTCAATATAAATATTTCATAGACGTGATTTTGTCAAAGAATATTTGGATGGGAAGCAGTCTGGACGTGTTTTTGAGGGAAGTTTTTAAGACGTTAATTATTCTACATTAAATCGAAACAAAGTATTTCTCTAACAATTTAATGCCACCCACTCTCTTGATCTACAACGTTAAACAATTTACCCCCAATAGAGAGTAAGGTTATTTATTGCTCACTTTACTAATAGTATGGGTTGTTAGATTATTTAGTGAACATAACGTGTTAAACATTAAACGATAATCATGTAACAATTAATCATGAAGCTAAAATTAAAACGTAACTAATTTATTTAATTAATTATTATTATCCTACACTAAAAACAAATATGTTAGTGCTTTTTATAAAAGAAATACAAATGAGAACTATTTAAATCATTTCACGTCCAGTAATTGTAGCCTTAACTTAAAGCTACTATTTATTTTTGATATGTTGAACAACTTAAATGAGAGATGAAAATAAAACTTCTTCAATGATAAAAATGGTGTTTATTGTTCTTCTTATAACTTCAACAAATAATAATAATAACGAAAATAAAAGAGCTTTCTTTATTTAGTTAAAGGAACACAAATAAATTAAAATCAAAACAAATCAAATATCTTCAGACCAGAACCTTTTTTATTAATTAATTCTTAATTCAAAAATTTAGAAAATTGAAAATATCTCAAAATTGAAAATTGAAATTGAAATCAAATTGAAAATCAAAATCAAAGTTGCAAATCAAAATTGCCTCCGGGAGATCTGAAAAGAAATAAATAACCAGCTTTTAGTGACTTGAAACATTTTCCTTTTTTACAAAATTTTTTAAATAGAAAACAAAGCACTCTCAGAACTGTCACTAGAAGAGTGACTACAAACAGGAAACAAGTTTTAACCGCGCATGCTTGGTGGATCTTACCCTAACTACTAAAACCCTACTGAAAAACCTAACTAGAGAAAACTTGTAAAAATTACTTACGTAGCTGTCCTGGAGGTTTTAACCCACAACGTGACCACAAACAAAGCGCGACATACGCACACACACTCACTAGCGACAAGGAAAATTGCCGATCCGGAAAACAAGACTCCGAACGGTTAAAATCGCCGTGAAGAACAAACGTGGTCACTCGCCAAAAGATTACTTAAAACTGCCCGAACGCCCGCAAACCTTCCACCAACGGACTTACCCCCTCCTTACTCTAGAAGCTAAATCAACCAATAAGAACCCTCTAAACCAGGACAACCGAACAAGTAAGACTCACCAAACATGTAGACTTCAGAAAACATGTCGCATGAAATTGACAGGAAATTAACAACGTGAATATACTGGTTATTTAGCTAATTTAAATGGAAAAAAACTACTTTTTTATTTGAAAGGGGAAGATTCTGAATTTTTCTCAAAACTTGGAGAATTTATATTGAAAACTTTTGGTAAAAGAACCAAACACCCAAATCTCTCAGTTCTTACAATATTTAACATTTTCTAGACACAATTCTCTAAAATCATTATAATGAGACAATTAACAATTGTTACATTATTTTCCCCCTTCACAAGAAAAAAAAATTTTTTTTTTTTTTTTTTTTTTTAAACCCTATCATCATCACATCTCTAAAAGGACATAATATTTTCTAACCTTAACAACCATTTCTTTCAAAGCTAACCTAACCCTTTCCTTTTTTCAGATCTCCAAACAAAAGTTTCTCTCTAAAACTACCATCTTACAAACTACTACAAAATTTAAAATTTGTTATCACAGTCACTTGAAACTCGGGTCAAGAGCACAAGACCAGTCCATTGTTGACAGTCATTGTTGTCCCCAGTCCATTATCCATCGGTAGTATAACGGTACCACAAGCGTGTCCTCTCATCCGAACAGCTGACTGCTTGGCCGATCGATAAACTAGACCGGTTTTGGGTTGACTACGGCCGTCGTCACACTGCATCCTCCAGCCCACAGCAGGTGTCTCACATAAACAACAGTTAACCAAAAAGGCATTAGACAGTGTTGACATACAACGCTCTGTTGCGTGTTCCATGTGATGTAATGTATGTAGATCGGAGAGCCATTCAAAAGAATTGTTTTTTTTTTTTTTTTTTTTTTTTTTTTTTTTTTTATTTATTTCCCCCTTTCAATGAAGTGCTTCAAAATGAGTGCTCAGTGTCGTTCCGTTTGGTGAAAACCAGGAGTTTCGCAGTCCATAAGTGCTTGGATACAAAAGAAGAAAGAAAAAAAAGTTGGGTGCGTAAGTCCACTCATATTAAAACAATTCACCAACAAATCAAATTTCAAAATTTTTCCCATTTGCTTCTCCTTTCAGTGTTGTGTTTTGTTTTGTTGTTATTTACAAACAATAGGAACTGGCTGGAAACTGGTATTGGAAATACATTACAATTAAAAAAAATACATAATTTTTCAACTTACATTTTGTTCTAGAAGCTCAAAATTCTTTCTTGTACTATTTAACACACTTATAATATAACAAGAATACAAATACAGATTAAATTTCAAATACATAATATTCATGGATAATTAACTACTCAATATAATTTACATAAATAAAATTTGTTTACTCTTTGTTTACTTTTGTCCACCAAGCAATTTATTCGAACCTAAAAATTTCATTAAATTTTAAAAGTAATCACTTTGACAGTCTTAATCTATCAAATTCTAATCTAACAATTTTAATCTAACAATCATCAAATATTTACATGACATAACATTCTTTTGCTGAAAATACATAATTAATATACTAATTTCACTTTTCTGAAACTGAAATACACCATGAGCATTAGTAATCCGTTATTTACAAACAGACATATAACATGTAAACAAAATTAGTCATTCATTATCAACTTCAATAATCAAATAATACATTTTAAATAAATTTCAAATATATCAAGTAACCTTGTTTAACCATCTATTTAATTACACAAATTTTTTTTTTTTTTTTATAACCTGAAAATTATTAATTGCTGAAAACATACATCATTAATTAAAGTTCATAACCCTTCATACATTACCAACTCATATTTACCATCTTCAAGAATAATCTTATTCACTTCTTTAGACCTTGACATCTTTTATGTGCACTCTTCGCACTTCTTTGGGATTGGACAGCCTCTGCACCAATATGCTCACTGGACTCAGCTGGGCTAGCACCTGGTACGGACCCTCATAGATGCAATGCAGCTTCTCCTGGAATCCTCGGCTTTGGTCGGACTGCACTCGTGATCTGATGTAGACCTGCTCTCCGATGCGAAGTGGGTTCCCATGTTGTCCATCCGCCTTGTGTTTGTTGCGATCTCTCATCCTTCGAAGGTTGTCCACTGCTTTCTCTAACTGCTTTAGTCGGTCTTCTTCACTGAGATTCCTCTCCACCAGGTCGTTCAAACTCCACTTGTTGGTTAACGGATCGTTTTTGGCGTGGTTAAACATTAATTCAAATCCACTAAATCCAGTACTCTCACATGTGTTGTTGTTTATGGCTAAATTCAATTCACTGATTTCTTTGTCCCATTTATTTTGTTTGTTATGTGCATAGATTTTTAATATGGCTTTCAAATTGCGTAAAAACCTTTCACTTTTGTTACCCTGGGGCTGATAAGGTATAGTCGTTTTATGAATTATTCCTTTTTTAAAGAAAAATTGTCTTAATTCATGAGCTTGAAAGTAAGACGCGTTATCTGACACTATTATTTTAGGCAGTGAGAACAAGCTGAAAATTCGATCATTTAACAATTCTTGAATTTTATTGGATTTAATTTCTTTCATGGGGAATAACCAATTAAATTTTGTGAAATCATCCACAACAATAAGCAAGTACTTGTTTTGTTTACTACTCCGAGTTAATGGTCCAAATATATCCATGTATAACTTTTCCATAGGCTGCTTCGAGTAACTGGATACTACAGGTCCTTTTAAATATTTATTTGTACTTTTACATTTTTTACACAATTCACACTTTTGCACTAACTTTTTTATATCCTCATGTAGATTAGGCCTATAAAAGTACTGGTTTATTTTTCTAAAAGTGTTAGCTATTCCAGGATGTCCACCATAGGTTGACGTGTGATAATACTCAAACACCATGTTTATTAATTCTTCGGGTAAATAAACCCTATCCTTACTTCGGTTGTTATATTTATACATTAAAACACCATTTTTCAAAAAATATTTTTCATTGTTAGTTTTGTTTCTTATACTACATATAATTTGCATAATTTCCGGATCCTTATTCTGATATTCAGATAACTGTACACATGACATAGGAAAGTCTGTTATGTTAGTTATAAACAGTCTATTGGAGCTGGAGTTGACAATAACAGGTTCTACAGTGGGTGAAACATCGCTAATCTCTTCCTTATCTACATCCATTGTTTGTACAACCGACTGATCATAACAATGAACTAAAATGTCCTCACTTGGAACTTCCTCTTCATTATTGCTAAATATTCTACTTAGATAGTCTGCTAATACATTATCTTTACCCTTAATTATTTCTACTTTAAATGGTAAACTCAGAATTATTTCACACCATCTTGCTAGTTTTCCTAATTTTCTACAATGGGTTAGAATCCAAGCTAAGGCACTATTGTCACACCTCAAAGTGAATGGCTTTACTTCCAAATAACTATAAAATTTCTGTATTGAAGCTGTTACAGCTAAGCATTCCTTATGGTAAATACTCATTACTTTTTCACTTTGATTTAGTTTTTTAGAATAAAAAGCTACTGGCTTAAGATCGGCTCCCTCATACTGTAATAAACATGCTCCAACTGCATTGTTACTGGCATCAGTGTGTAGAATAAACTCTTGCTCATAATTAGGTATTTTTAATACTGGTGGATTGCTAATTATTGTTTTTATTTTATCAAAACTTTCCTGACACTTGGAATTCCATTCAAATTTAACATTTTTCTTCCTTAATTCATTTAAAGGAGCTGCAAGTTCAGCATAATTTGGAATAAATTTAGCAAAATAACTGGACATTCCTATAAATCGACTTACAGCTTTGCTATTGGTAGGGGGTTTGGCACTTAAAATTGAACTGGTGCGCTCAGGATCTATTGTAACTTGATTATGGCTGATTAGATATCCTAAAAACTTTATTTCTTTAAATACAAATTTTACTTTTTCTGGGTTAACAGTGAGGTTCCATTTATTGAGTCTTTCAGTAACTTCTTTAATATGTTGTAAATGTTCATTTAATGTCTTGGAATAAATTATTAAATCGTCCACATAATTAATAACACACTTGAATTTCAGTCCCTCCAGTACTCTATTTAAATAACTGGATAACAAAGATGAGCCTAAATGAAGACCAAATGGAATGCGATTGAATTCAAAGCTTTCAAATGGTGTACTAAAACTTGTTATTCTTTTACTTTCTTCCGATAATCTAATTTGGTGAAAACTGCTACATAAATCTAAGACTGTAAAATATTTTGCTCCTTCTAGGAAATGGTGAATATCATGCAAGTCACCCAGCGGTGTGTTTACTTTCTCTATTTTCTTGTTTACTTCTGAATAATTAATAACTAGCCTATATTTGTCTTCACCCTTCGGTACTAAGAATGCAGGGCTATTGTATGGTGATTGACTAGGCCTAATAATATTTTGTTTAAGTAAATCATCTAATATATTTTTCAAAATTTTCATCTTAGCAGGATTAACTGGATATGGTCTAATATTGACAGGAGTAGTATCATTCAACTTAATTGTATATTCATAATCTATTCCACTGCCTATTTTATTAGTGTAAACATTTGGATATTTTTCTATTAAATCAACTATTTCTTCCTTGACTTCACTACAGCCAATATTTACTTGTTTACTAACATTGTTTACATTAATTCTTATGTTAGCTAAACTGTGAATGAATTCGATTTTTACATTAGGCTTGAAGTTAAAATAACACTGGTTACTTTTCAAGTCTACTACCAACTCACTTTGTTTAATAAATTGACTCCCAATTATCATAGCATAACTTAATTGTTTACTTACTTGGACAAGTATTTTCCAAGTAAATTCATTTATTTTTATTTTTAAATTACACTGCCCCAGTATCTTCATTTCACTTTGACTCGCTGTACGACACTTAATATCTGACCTATTCAACTGTAACTTAGGACAACATGCTTTTAATTTGTTAAACAAATCTTCACTAATTACATTAATTGAACTTCCAGTATCAATTAATGCTTCCTGTTTCACTTTGTTGTTTACTATAACTTCAATAGTTGGTAAAATGTTTAGACTGTGTTCCATATTATCAGTGTTATTGTTTACACTTGAGTGAGTCATCTTGTCGTCTGCTGTGTTGTTGTGTATGGGTTTGTTTTTGTTTACATTTTGCTGGATTTCTGGGAGGGGATCGACACGAGATCCGAATTTGGCCAACTCCCTCCCATAATCTAGTTTTTTGGCTTCTGTGTTGTAATCTCCTTCTGTGTAAAACTTGTTCCGGGTCTATTGTATTTTACTGGGTTGTATTGTTTATTGGGTGGTGTGAAAACTTTGTTGTACTGCTGTGTGTGCTTCTGTGTGTTTCTATTTTGATAGCAATCCCTCGCTATGTGTCCATATTTATTACATATAAAACATGTTTTTCGATCTTCTACATTGTTTACATTACGGCTAGCGCTATGCTTAGGTGGTAGGTATCCTCTTACCTCTCTACGTTGTCCATCGTTGTAACCTACATTTTGTACTTGAATACACATGCTATCTAGGTCTGCATAGCTGGTAGGATTGCCCACAAATACTAATTTAGCTCTAGTTTCTGGATTTAATCCTAATTTGACAATGTCTACTACTTCTTCTTCGGTGTATCTAGTATTAAGTACCTCACTATAGATTTTCAATTCATTTATATATACTTCTAATGGTTCCCCAGACTTCTGTGGACGGTTTACCATTGTTTTCTTTAAGTTTTCTCTCAGCCCCATTGGAACGAATTGTTTTAGAATAATAAGATGAGTTTCACTTACAGTGTCCCTCTCTTCTTTACACTTTAATATTTTACTATACAAAGGACCGTTAGCATATCCCAAGATAATCTCTAAAATCTCACTATCTTTTAACTTTGTTTCATTTTTCAAAGCTAACATGTTTTTAATGAATTTGATCAACAAGCTAGCGTTTAACCCATCTGTTACCTCAAATCTATTTAGATACCGCTCTAGTGGATTAGGTAGGCGAGAATAATTCAACGTAACATTTCGTTGACAGTTGAAATTATCTGCCATTTCTGGAGATGCGACTCCGTTCAAGGGTGCGCTTATCGATTGGCTCATTAGAACCGGTTTCTGCATTCCCCTTACTAAGCTTTGTTCAAACTCGTCTTCAATTTCGCCGTTTCTAGTTATCTCCTGCTCTATGTTGTCCTTCTCTGCTAAATCAATGTTAATTTTCCCTACCATTTCCTTCAAGGAATTTAAATTTTCCTCGAGGGATGACACTTTAGCTAAAGCGGCTTCATTACTTACAAACAACCCTTTTAGACCCTTTAATCTTAATTCGTAATGAGCTAACTTAGCTTCAATACGGATTATATCACTTAAACATCTACTTTCCACCACACCCTCAATTCTTTCTTTCAGATTTTCCAAGTTTACTTTAATGAACTCATATTCCTCTCCACCTACTACATGGCCGGACAGGTAACCTATATTAGGCCTAACACCTAACTTGACAAGCTCTCTAAGTTTCTTTCTTAAATCACCCACTAGTATGCTGTCTTCTACTTCTATTCCTCTTAAACGTGCTTCATACATAAGTTCTTTCTTCAGTAGAAAGTCTACCTTGAGTGCCATCTTCTCAATTTATTTAATATTAAATTTTCTTTTAAAATCTGGTCTGAGATAAATTGGTTATAAGCACACACTTCTATTTTTAAACGTCTCTCTGTTGTTCAACTAGCAGAGTGGCGCACTTAATGTAGCCTTAACTTAAAGCTACTATTTATTTTTGATATGTTGAACAACTTAAATGAGAGATGAAAATAAAACTTCTTCAATGATAAAAATGGTGTTTATTGTTCTTCTTATAACTTCAACAAATAATAATAATAACGAAAATAAAAGAGCTTTCTTTATTTAGTTAAAGGAACACAAATAAATTAAAATCAAAACAAATCAAATATCTTCAGACCAGAACCTTTTTTATTAATTAATTCTTAATTCAAAAATTTAGAAAATTGAAAATATCTCAAAATTGAAAATTGAAATTGAAATCAAATTGAAAATCAAAATCAAAGTTGCAAATCAAAATTGCCTCCGGGAGATCTGAAAAGAAATAAATAACCAGCTTTTAGTGACTTGAAACATTTTCCTTTTTTACAAAATTTTTTAAATAGAAAACAAAGCACTCTCAGAACTGTCACTAGAAGAGTGACTACAAACAGGAAACAAGTTTTAACCGCGCATGCTTGGTGGATCTTACCCTAACTACTAAAACCCTACTGAAAAACCTAACTAGAGAAAACTTGTAAAAATTACTTACGTAGCTGTCCTGGAGGTTTTAACCCACAACGTGACCACAAACAAAGCGCGACATACGCACACACACTCACTAGCGACAAGGAAAATTGCCGATCCGGAAAACAAGACTCCGAACGGTTAAAATCGCCGTGAAGAACAAACGTGGTCACTCGCCAAAAGATTACTTAAAACTGCCCGAACGCCCGCAAACCTTCCACCAACGGACTTACCCCCTCCTTACTCTAGAAGCTAAATCAACCAATAAGAACCCTCTAAACCAGGACAACCGAACAGGTAAGACTCACCAAACATGTAGACTTCAGAAAACATGTCGCATGAAATTGACAGGAAATTAACAACGTGAATATACTGGTTATTTAGCTAATTTAAATGGAAAAAAACTACTTTTTTATTTGAAAGGGGAAGATTCTGAATTTTTCTCAAAACTTGGAGAATTTATATTGAAAACTTTTGGTAAAAGAACCAAACACCCAAATCTCTCAGTTCTTACAATATTTAACATTTTCTAGACACAATTCTCTAAAATCATTATAATGAGACAATTAACAATTGTTACATAATATAAGAATATTGTTATATATTTTGATTTTATACGAGCAATCATATTCATTTTAACATTTGAAGTTATGAAATGAAGTTACAAACAGCATTTCGTAGAAATTGTATTACATTTACAAATAGAAAGTTGTAATATTTAATGAGTAACACACGAATAATTTTGAATAGACGTTTGTATTTGTTCACCCAAGGCAGTTCTGGGAACTAGAAATTTACTTCAGCCGTAAACATTAAACATTTCCATTACAGCATGAATATTTACGTCTTTTCATTAAGTCTTCTACTGTATTGAATTTGAAATACTCTAGAGAAAGTTATACTTTGTGTAAAAATATTAAAGAAAGAGAATAAATAAAAGAAATATTATGTCTGGAATTGAAAATTAATTTATTTTTATTTTAAGAACCGAACGATCGTGACGGACAAAATAATTCAGTTCCTAAAACAAACTTTATTTATAAAAATATAATCAGTAAGGGAGCAGTAAAAGCAATGATGTATCTTCATAAAAACAGAAGTAGGTAATAAATTGTCAGCACAGCGATACTTTATCCACTCAAGAATCAATAAAGATACACTTCTCGACTCGAGGAGTCTAAGAGAGCTGAACAATAAACAATGTAGACAGTTTTATTGGATTTAGCCTTAGATCAGAAGTAGTGTCATCAATAAGGGTTATTTCATCTGTTGTCTTAGCATTGGTCCAGCTGTTTGGTCCAGCTGTTTGGTCCAGCCACAGAGTATAAAATAATACGGAGTTGAACTGTAATCCAGTGTTAAATGTTAATTCAATACTCATAGTCCTACAATGACTACAGTCTAATTATTATTCAACTTAGCACAAAACTTATTCAAGTTTGAACGTAGCATATATGTTTTGTATAAAGAATTGTAGTGTAAAGTAATATATACTACTTTAATAATAGCATATACAATAGTATATTTGTTATAAATACTTTATATATACGATAAAGTCCGTAATTATTAAGTGTATCGGTTTACGTTAAGACTCAAAATCAAATCAGTGCTATCAAAGTGTTGAGGAGATTGTAGGCGATAGGTTCTATGCTCAGTTCTCTTTAGACCAACACGGCGTCCTCTCAATGGTTGTCATCGACGTAAACACCTCTAGCGAAGTCTGGGGTGTCCATGTTGAATGGTGGTCAATGTTCAGATATTGTGTAGGGAAGATCACTGAGTATCAGACTTGTCAGTTAGCTGAAAATCAGACCAACACTACGTGTTTCGGATTCCACGTAAAGCTGTAGGTCCCAAAGATACCCTCACTATTGGGAAATTAATAAATAGTCCTTTCTGAGCTAAGTCAAACTCAGATAGTAACAATGCTTACACTCGTTTATCTACATTCATCACACTCATTCACCCCTCATATTCGCCCATATATCTATAATCGGCATCTTAGAAAAGAATAATTAATACATTTCTCAATGTTCTGTAATTTTATGGAACAAAGTTTCAATTTGTTTTCGGCTCAAATTATGTCATGAAATCTGTTCCTCCGAAATTAGAGTTTACGGTATAACAATGGTCTGATGATAGATATAGCAGTTCTGACAAGTCACCATTATATGGGGCGGATTACCTCCTCGTCAATATATGACACGAAGTTGCCTACTCGCCAATATACGGTGCGGAGTTGCCATGTCACCATTATATGGCGCGGAGTTGCCTACTCGCCAATATATGGAGCGGAGTTGCTATATCACTATTATTTATTTTATTTATTTATTTATTTACTCATAAGACGCCGATCGTCAAGATATGGGCGAATATGGATTTCGAATGAATGTGATGAGTGTATATGAGCGAATGTAGTCATTGTTACAAACTAAGGCCGACTATTCCTTAGAAAGTGTCATTAATTAATAGCCCAATGACAAATGAACAGCCGGTGGTTATCAGCTGATCCTTCTCAAAATGTATTGACTCTGATTGGGATCGAACTGAGAACCTTTAGCACATGAAGCTGGATTGAACCAACTACGCTACCGACCAATTATATAGCGCGGAGTTGCTTACTTGCCAAAATATGGTGCGGAGTTTCCACGTCACCATTATATGGCGCGGAGTTGCATACTCGCCAATATATGGAGCGGAGTTGCGAAGTTACCATAAAGATAGTTTGGAGTTATCAATTCACAGTTAGATGGTGTGGAGTTGCCAAGTCACCACTATATAGGGTGGAGTTACCTACTCGTGATTATGTGGTGCGCATTAACCTACTCGCCAATATATAGTGCGGAGTTACCAAGTCACTATTAGATGGTGTAGCGTTGCCAAGTCACCAGTATATGGTGCAGAATTACCTCAATATAAATTTAAAGACAAAACAACCGGAAGAGGGATTAGAATGGTTAGGCCAGACAACGCACTCGGGACACTTCCTGAGTGAGAGGGATAAAATGATTTTCAGGTGGACTGAACTGAATTCGACTATTTCCGTGTGGTGACCTTTATCAAAACATTTTATCAGTGTTTGAATCACTTCCATTAAATCAGTAAATATATTGATACTTGAGCTTTACGTCTTTAAATTGTGTAAAAACAAATAGCTTATGGAGTAATAATTGAAATGTAAGAATTTATACATAATGAGGTTTCCAATGAATATTTTCTTCCTGCTCAATTGACATATTATTTAACAATGATGTAGAAAAGTTTTACTGTCAAAAAACGTATAAACTTACATAACGAAATGTCAACTACAATGTACGATATCATTTATTTAAGAAAATATATAATTTAACCCCTCTCTCAATATTAGAGCTGCTCTCTTGTTGCTATGGACCAATCAGTATTTTCCAGTTCCAAAGTTCGTTATTTTATGTTGTTATGCTGGAGTTTCCGTCCAGTAATTATGGACTGCCCCCGCGCCTCGGGCCGACATCCAACAACCCCGAGAAGGGGAAAAAGCTTATTACGCCAAAAGTTACTTGGTTGGTTCCCTCGTTATACTCTTAAAATGTTGTTGCCTGGTATTAAGAAATCTTCATTAACTGTTCAGAAATATAATTACTTGCCGTTAAAGATGCTTTGAACATTAGTTCTGTTTTTGATCATTCAATTTAGTAATTATCACTAATTGATTTAAACTTAAATTAACGTGTTTTAATGAATATTTAAACGTATTTTATCTCAATTAATTGTCCATTTACTAATGTGTTATTATATTTGATGAATAATATCTATATACACTTTTAATTTAACTTATCCACTAGTCTAAATCTTTGTTGGAAATGAGACTATACTGAACATAACAATGCAATATTTTTGTATAAAGAGCCCTTACGCATTAATAAACATATGAAATCTATATTTATAAAAGAGGATGTTTGTATATATATATATATATATATATATATATATATATATATATATATATATATATATATATATGTTTGAAGTCTATGCGCTGCCAAACCATCGAACCGATCGCCATGAAACTTTAGGATGTTGTCCTGTATACTGAGACCCATCCCCCCACCAAAGCTGGAAAGCGTGCCAACTGGGGGATGGCTCAAAACAAATCGAGCGATGGGATCACGGGTGGCAGTTGGAGGGTCAAAATAACACTCGGCAGCTGAGCAAAACTGATTTATTACCAAAAAAAAAGAACAATAAAACAAAAACGGCAGAAGGCCACAATATAAAATAGGCAGAAGGCCACAATATAAATTCCACTTAAATAAAGAATAACCATAAACACTAAAATAACAAGATACAACACAATTATAACAAACGCTATAAATACCACCAACTCTACAAATACCAAAATTTAACAATTAATCAACTGTATGGCCTATCTGCAGCCTAGCCTGAGACACCCCAAAACGTAAGAAAAATTTAATAGGCCCCGACTAAAAGTGAAGAAAATTATAAAATTTTTGGTATCACCAATTACACCGGCAATTTGGCCCGCATCCCTTGATTCCACCGGGCCAGGGAGTAAGCCGGAATCCCTGGGCAGCTCCGAATTAAAGTTAACTAAAAGCACAATAATCCCCTTTTGGTGAGTTTAAAAAAATTAAACAATTAAAAAGAAAATCTAACACGGTACCGTTCGAGTAAAAATGCACTTCAAGACATCTATAATACAATGAACAAAAAATATAAATAACAATCACTAGGCCTAAACATATAAATAAATAACCTAACTTAACCATAGGGACCTAACAACTATAAAATCTAAAAAGATATAACAACAAATAAAACTAATTAATTAATAACAAGGAATATAAACTAATTAAAAATAAATAACAATAAATATAAATAAAATAAATATTAACATCAAAAAAAATCTTGGGTCTTTTAAAAGCTTTTCCCTCTTTAATAAAAAATAATTAAGTCCCCATGGCTGTTTCATGATTCACTGTGTCCCATCCGTTTTAGGCCTAGGCACAAATTAAACAGTTCCACAAACTTTTTTCTTCTTTTTTCTTTTTTATATCAGCAACCCCCAGCTCAGCCGCCGGGAAAATAAGAAAGAAAGCACTGACCTGAGGACAGAAGACTCATACCCAAAGATGTAGCTGGGGCAGAAGGGTCACCAATGGCCTCTATACATGGTCCTCAGGCCAGGCTGGCAGCGCAGATGGTAGAAAATCCCCGGACGGCAGGCCGAGGGTAGAAGCGTCCTACTCGAGGACCCTGGAGTTTTAGAGTGTCTATCTGAACATGACTATTTCTGCAGGCAGCACAAGACAACTGAACAGCCAGGCCAACCGGACTGAAGCTGCTGGAACACGGAACGAAACGGAACTGGGCCAACGGCTACCAAAGTACGCAAATCGCCGGGCAAAAGCGAATCTCAGGCAGCCTGTCAGACAACAACGAAAAAAAAGAAACTGTACCGGTCCAAGACCCGGTACAACCTCCCTCTGCAAACCTCAACACACCCAGGCAGGGGAGCAAACTCGGTACCTCAGGGAACCCAACAGGAGACGAAGAAGACCTCCGAAGAGTGGTGCTCCTAGGACGTCCAAGAGAAACTAAGAGGGGAAACCCCTCGAACAGGGAGCAAACTACCCTGACTGTCGGGCCCGACAAGACAAAAAGAGAGAAAGAAGACTCTCTCAGAACAGCCACCTAGGGCGCAGAGGTGATCAATCTCTTTGCCCCAAGAAACCCCCAGGAACACCAACTCCTGGACCAACCGTTCCCCGGAAAGCCTTAAGCTGGGACACATGGGCTTTCCTAAACACCCTGCCTGACTGGGGATCAACCAGCAGAGCCGTCACCGGTGACAAAAACCTGTCGATGCGGTGGGGACCAGACCACCGATAGCACAACTTTGCAGCTCTTCGTTCCGCGGCCGAACTGACCGGGTGAGCCTGACAAAGAACCAGATCTCCAACCTGAAAAGGGTTAGGAGTACGACCCTTATCATACCTCCTCCTTACTCTCTCTCTAGCACGTAGCAGGTTGCGCCGAGCAGCCCGCCACGTGGACACTACGTCAGTGGCACCTGGCGTAGGTAGAAGATCCTCTAGCCTCCACAAGTTGGACAAAGGGTTGTTAGGAGGGTAGCCATGTAGAATCTCGAAGGGAGTGGCATTGTGACTCTCATGCTTGGAAGAATTAAAGGCAAGCTGGAGCCAAGAGAGACTCTCATCCCAGGTGTTCTGCTTCTCAGCATGGAAAGTAATAAGGGCAGACCGAAGATTGCGGTTGAACCGCTCTGCATGAGAAGGCTGTGGGTAATACGGAGAGGTAGTCACATGCCTGATACCATTGCCAAAACAGAACCTACGAAACTCATGTGAGGTAAACTGGCTACCGTTGTCGGACACAAGAGTGGAAGGCACACCAAAGTGCTGGAAGAGTTGGGACTGGAGAGCACGGATGGTGAGCTTAGCCGTAGCACTCCGAAGTGGGAAAAGCCAAACGAACTTCGAGAAAGCATCCACACAAACAAGTAGGTAGGAGCTACCTGACTTGCTACGGGGAAAAGGACCCACGTAGTCGATGAACACCTTCTCAAAAGGACGCTCGGCCACCTCAGAAGATAACAACCCTAACCTTGCATTCTGACTAGGCTTGCTGAGAGAGCACAGGTGACAGGCCCGCACTCTGCCAGCAACATCCCGGTCCATGCCCTTCCAGATGAAGTACCTACGAATCTTAGCGATGGTCTTATGAATGCCAAGATGACCGCCCACAAGGGAAGAGTGATAATACTGAAAGACCATCGGTACTAGATGACTAGGCAGCACTACACGGGGTTCACCCCTCTGTCGAGGACGGCAACAGAGTACCCCTTTGGACAGAAAATAGGGAGGGTGGGCACCTCCCTCTTGAAGCTCACCTAAGATGACTGACAGCTCAGGATCTTTCTGCTGATGGGACAGTAGGTCGTCAAAAGCCAGAGGAAAATCCAGAAGAACAGCACCACACTGAGCAACAGCCTCAGTCGGTGGATCACTGGGTTCATGATACATGCGGGAAAGAGCATCCGCGATGACATTCTGGGTACCCCTAAGATGTTGGACTCGGAACTTGAAAGCAGAAATTTTGACCACCCAGCGACCAATTTTCCCAAGCTGTCTGGGATGGGCAAGAAGCCAAGACAGTGCCTGATTGTCTGTCTCCAGCAAGAACTCAGCGTGTTCCAAGAAACGCCGAAACTTGTCCGTACCAAAGACAACAGCCAGACACTCTAACTCATAGATGGAAGAAGCTTTCCTTTCCTGGTGAGACAACGTCCTCGAAGCAAAGGCGATGGGCTGCCTGACCCCATCAAACTCCTGAGAAAGAACAGCAGCAATGGCGGAGGAGGAGGCATCAGTCTGAAGAACAAATTCTCTGCTGAAATCAGGCATACGCAAGACAGGAGGTTGCATGATAGCCTCCTTGAGAGCATCAAAGGCAGTCTGCTGAGCTTGGCCCCACACAAAAGGGACACCTTTCTTTCGCAGCTCGTTCAACGGGGCAGCAAGCTCGGCCACGTTAGGGATGAAGCGACGGTAAAAATTCACCATCCCCACAAAACGGGCAATCCCCTTGGCATCTCTGGGAGGAGGAAAATCCCGAATGCCCTGGGTCCTCGCAGGATCTATGCAGACGCCTCGAGAAGAGATAAGATGACCCAGAAAAGAAATCTCAGGACGAGCAAAAGTGACTTTCTCTGGATTGACGGTAAGGCCAGCTGATTTGAGGCGACTAAGAACTTCCTCCAGATGTTGCATGTGTTCCCCGAAAGTCTCACTGTAGACAAGAAGATCGTCCAGGTAATTGAAGACAAACTTGAACTTCACATCATGGAAGATGGAATCAAGCAGACGAGTAAGAGTCTGGGCACCCACAGCAAGACCCATAGGAACCCTAGTGAACTGATAGAGATTCCAGGGAACACAGAAGCTAGTCATGGGCCGTGATTCCTTCTTCAATGGAATCTGATGGTAGGCCTGGTTCAAATCAAACACACTGAAAAACTTAGCCTTACCGAACCAATCAAACGCAGAATGCAAATCAGGCAGAGGTACCGAGTCAATAGCGACCTTAGCGTTGAGCCTCCGATAATCCATCACAAGCCTAGACTTACCATTAGGCTTGGGCACAAGAAAAGCTGGACTGGCATAAGCAGAACGAGACGGTTCAATCACACCCTTGCTCAGAAGATCCTCAATCATAGCCCTCATAACCTCCATCTTTGGGGGAGCAAGTTTGTACGGATGACTTCTAACGGGCTGAGAATCGGTGAGGTGGATCTCATACTCCAGAAGAGAAGTGACCCCAAGCTCAGCCGTAAGCACATCAGGAAACCGCAAACACAGCCTCCTAATGGCCTCCGCCTGCTCAGGGGGGAGATGACCAACCGGATCCACCTTGGGTTGTTCGGGCTCACAACCCACCTCTCTGACAGCAGGAGGGCAGTCAGAATCCCCTACTAGAGGCACCAAAACTCGCCGATTAAACTTGAAAAACATCTGGCGCTTCTGGAGGTCAAGCACCATACCACTCTTAGAAATAAAGTCTGCCCCTAGGATACAAGAAACCGCCAGGTCCTTGGCAACAAGAAAACCCCACCTCCAGGAAAATCCTTCAATTTTAAAATGTAATGACGCCTTTAGAAGTATGGGTAGAGGAGTTTGGGATGCCGTCCAGCAAGTAATAGAAGAAGGCTCGGTGTGCCTGACAAGTCCTAAGGCGTCAAGGGACTCAAAAAGAGAAAGGCTGATGATACTGCATGCCGAACCAGAATCAAGAAGGGCTCGACACACCGTACCACCAAAAGATACAAAAACGCCAGGACACACCGAGGTGACCGCACTAAGTCCCAGGGAAGCCATGCCAGCAAGGCCCGAAAAATCCCCGACACTCCTGCTATGGGCACGTGTCAGAGGCAAATGGCCACGGTCAGTCGCAACAACGCGGGGAGCTACTGTGGAGGCAACCCCCCGCGCTGAGCGTTTCCCGCCCCACGACCTCGAGCACGTGGACAGTCACGTCGAATGTGACCAGGCTGGCCACAAGCAAAACACACAACCGGAGGCCGAGAACCACGACCCTCCACTGGCTGACTCACACCTACAGACATAGCCGGTCGACGGGTGGGGAGAGCACGATGACTCTCAGAATCCCTCCCTTGCTGGTCTGAGAACTGCACGCTGCGCGAAACAATGCACAGCTGATGCAGCTCCCGAAAAGTAGAAGGAACACCAGCAAAAACCAATCTGCACCGTTCTTCGGGAGAAATGCCATCCAGGATGACACGAACGGTGTCAGCTTCAGAAAGGGTGAGGCGCAACGCTTGACGAGCTTCCTTGACTGAAGAGACATAGGCTGCCAGAGACTCGCCCCTACCCTGCGACCGATAAAATCTGTCCATGACCATCCTCTCCCTGAGTCGAATGGGAAGAAACGATGAAAGTAACTCTCGATGGAACGAGTCCACCGAGGCATCACTGGCCAAGACAGAACTCAGCAACTCCCCAACGGGACCTCTGCAATAAGGGAACACCAGACGAAGCAAGTCCCCAGCCTGCATGCCGGGCATCTCACTAAGTCTGAGAAAGGCCACCAGAAACTTAAGAAGCTCCTCAGGATCCATCCCATCGATCACAGGGAGATTCTGGATCATGGGCGTGAGAGGGTTAGGTAGCTTGTGGTAGCTCAGCTGCAGAAGAGCAGGTGAACCCAAAGAAGTAGTAGGAACGGCAGCTGGAGCCGAACCACGAGCAACCTCAACGGAAACGCCTGCAGGCTCAGAAGGAACCTCAGGCACAGTGAGAGCCGTTGTCTCAGCCTGCGGCCTCGACACGTTAGGTGACAGAGCAAAAGTAGGCCGCTGACCCAGACCCGTAGGAGTCGTGGACCCGGAGAGTGCCTGAAAAATCTCATCCAGCCTAGACACACTCTCCAAGATCCCCGCCCTATCCGATGGTTCCAACCCCGGTGCCCGGTTGACCAGCCTTAAACGGGCAAGCAGATGCCCCAAACGTGCAAGGCGGCAGGCCCGGTCACGACCTACTGGAGGTTCAAACTGCAAATCCTCTAACACCCCTTCCCAATCTTCCACCTTCCTTTTACAAATTCCCAACTCATCACCAACCTCCAGCAGGTCAGACCAATCCACCGCCGTACCCGCGGACAACTGCTCCCGCAGCAACCTCCGGAGATTCAAAACATCCCCTTCCGGAGTCACACCCCGCGACCTCAATTCGAAAATCAACTCCTCCTTGACTAGGAGCGCAACATTCTGCAGATAGGCCATCTCTAACGCAACAACTCTCAACAATATACACAAAAAACGACAACTCCAGGGTCCAAGACGAACTAAACCCTCAGCCTACCGAGCCACTGCCGACCACTCCAATCCACCCATGAAACCCATTCAACAAAGTAACCAAGCGGATTGCCTAGGTTTTTTTTTTTTTTATTTTTTTTTTTTTTTTATTTTTTTTTTATTATAAGTTAAATGATTTATTTGGTTTTCAATTGTTTTTCTTTTTAAATAATTATTTATTTGTTTCTTTATCTTTTTAGATTTTATAGTTGTTAGGTCCCTATGGTTAAGTTAGGTTATTTATTTATATGTTTAGGCCTAGTGATTGTTATTTATATTTTTTGTTCATTGTATTATAGATGTCTTGAAGTGCATTTTTACTCGAACGGTACCGTGTTAGATTTTCTTTTTAATTGTTTAATTTTTTTAAACTCACCAAAAGGGGATTATTGTGCTTTTAGTTAACTTTAATTCGGAGCTGCCCAGGGATTCCGGCTTACTCCCTGGCCCGGTGGAATCAAGGGATGCGGGCCAAATTGCCGGTGTAATTGGTGATACCAAAAATTTTATAATTTTCTTCACTTTTAGTCGGGGCCTATTAAATTTTTCTTACGTTTTGGGGTGTCTCAGGCTAGGCTGCAGATAGGCCATACAGTTGATTAATTGTTAAATTTTGGTATTTGTAGAGTTGGTGGTATTTATAGCGTTTGTTTTTATTGTGTAGTATCTTGGTAATTTTAGGGTTTGTTATTATTTATTTAAGTGAGAATTTATATTGTGGCCTTCTGCCTTTTTGTTGTGGCCTTCTGCCTTTTATGTTGTGGCCTTCTGCCGTTTTGATTAATTACTTATTTTGATTTTTTGGTAATAAACTAGTTTTGCTCAGCTGCCGAGTGTTATTTTGACCCTCCAACTGCCACCCGTGATCCCATAGCTTTACTCGTTTTGAGCCATCCCCCAGTTGGCACGCTTTCCAGCTTTGTGGGGGGGGGGATGGGTCTCAATTGGTAGCAGAGCGTGGTGCTGGGCCCATAACCCAGAGGTCCGTGGATCGGAACCACGCTCTGCTACCAATTGAGACCCATCCCCCCACCAAAGCTGGAAAGCGTGCCAACTGGGGGATGGCTCAAAACAAATCGAGCGATGGGATCACGGGTGGCAGTTGGAGGGTCAAAATAACACTCGGCAGCTGAGCAAAACTGATTTATTACCAAAAAAAAAGAACAATAAAACAAAAACGGCAGAAGGCCACAATATAAAATAGGCAGAAGGCCACAATATAAATTCCACTTAAATAAAGAATAACCATAAACACTAAAATAACAAGATACAACACAATTATAACAAACGCTATAAATACCACCAACTCTACAAATACCAAAATTTAACAATTAATCAACTGTATGGCCTATCTGCAGCCTAGCCTGAGACACCCCAAAACGTAAGAAAAATTTAATAGGCCCCGACTAAAAGTGAAGAAAATTATAAAATTTTTGGTATCACCAATTACACCGGCAATTTGGCCCGCATCCCTTGATTCCACCGGGCCAGGGAGTAAGCCGGAATCCCTGGGCAGCTCCGAATTAAAGTTAACTAAAAGCACAATAATCCCCTTTTGGTGAGTTTAAAAAAATTAAACAATTAAAAAGAAAATCTAACACGGTACCGTTCGAGTAAAAATGCACTTCAAGACATCTATAATACAATGAACAAAAAATATAAATAACAATCACTAGGCCTAAACATATAAATAAATAACCTAACTTAACCATAGGGACCTAACAACTATAAAATCTAAAAAGATATAACAACAAATAAAACTAATTAATTAATAACAAGGAATATAAACTAATTAAAAATAAATAACAATAAATATAAATAAAATAAATATTAACATCAAAAAAAATCTTGGGTCTTTTAAAAGCTTTTCCCTCTTTAATAAAAAATAATTAAGTCCCCATGGCTGTTTCATGATTCACTGTGTCCCATCCGTTTTAGGCCTAGGCACAAATTAAACAGTTCCACAAACTTTTTTCTTCTTTTTTCTTTTTTATATCAGCAACCCCCAGCTCAGCCGCCGGGAAAATAAGAAAGAAAGCACTGACCTGAGGACAGAAGACTCATACCCAAAGATGTAGCTGGGGCAGAAGGGTCACCAATGGCCTCTATACATGGTCCTCAGGCCAGGCTGGCAGCGCAGATGGTAGAAAATCCCCGGACGGCAGGCCGAGGGTAGAAGCGTCCTACTCGAGGACCCTGGAGTTTTAGAGTGTCTATCTGAACATGACTATTTCTGCAGGCAGCACAAGACAACTGAACAGCCAGGCCAACCGGACTGAAGCTGCTGGAACACGGAACGAAACGGAACTGGGCCAACGGCTACCAAAGTACGCAAATCGCCGGGCAAAAGCGAATCTCAGGCAGCCTGTTGGTAATCAAACAGGCGTTAAGAAACTGATAAACAAGTGGTATTCCTTTTAAAACAAACTTAACTAAGCGTGAGAATGGAAATTACCTTTTACTAGAGCATGGGTAATAATTGACCCACCCGCCTACCCGTATACGTACAGTGGTATTGACCCAACCACCCACCCGTACACGTACAGTGGTATTGACCCACCCACCCACCCCTACACGTAGTGGTAGTTGACAATACAACTGTTGTATGGGCGGGTGGGTGGGTCAATACAACTGTTGTATGGGCGGGTGGGTGGGTCAATGCAACTGTTGTTGTATGGGCGGGTGGGTGGGTCAATGCAACTGTTGTTGTATGGGCAGGTGGGTGGGTCAATACAACTGTTGTATGGGCGGGTGGGTGGGTCAATACAACTGTTGTATGGGCGGGTGGGTGGGTCAATACAACTGTTGTTGTATGGGCGGGTGGGTGGGTCAATACAACTGTTGTTGTATGGGCGGGTGGGTGGGTCAATGCAACTGTTGTTGTATGGGCAGGTAGGTCGAGTCAATACTATTGTTATAGCCTACACGTACGTTATATTGTACGAATATATTAGGTCACTATTTATGGTATTTCACCGAGATGGTTTCTGTGAAGTTTAATGCAGATCCGTCCACAGGGTCCCGCCCCACGGGCTCCTAAAGATCCCATGTTATTCAAATGGAGAATCTGAATTGTTAAAAAAAAAAAACATATGACTGTGTGGTTTAATGTAGTTTCACATGCCATAAGCAGATTGAAGTTCTCACAACAACAGTAATGTAATTAAAACATGTGGTGAAACGTGAAAATAAATAATAAATAATTATTTGTTTTGCAGTTTACTTTTTATGACATGCTTTCTAAAAATTCTAATATTGATAGAAGAAGCAAAAATGCTCGAATTCTTTCAGCTATTAGGTTCTAAATCAAACTCAATATTATGACCGGCGAAGCGGGCGGGTACAGCTAGTATTCATATATTTTATTGTAAATTAAATAAATGGCCGTGGATAAGGCGTGAGTGTCCACGCAGTGACCCAGTTTGGATTCCCGTCGTGACCACGAAGTTTTTACCCCTGTGACACCACCGACGTGGTTTGGAGGTAATGTTGGTATAACGAGTCTAAAAAACAAAACGGGTTCTTCTAAATGGTTGAGGAGAACTGTCCCTTGATCAAGGGTCTGTACAATCTTAAGTCCACATGATTTTAAAAAATTTTAAACTATCGTAGTTTAGTTGAGATAGAGTTGATATTGGTCACTTAATATGTTCAAATTATTAAATTTTCAATAAAAAAATGTATTGGTTTTATTGAAAATTTAATAATTTGAACATATCGTAGTTTGTTGAGGATATTTTATATGTTATTGAGTGATGCAATTATAAGCTCATAAATAGTATATTGTTATTTTAAATGTTTAGTAATATTTTACTTTTAAAACTGATAAAACGATAGTTGATTAATTAAAGAAAGGAACTTATTAAAAAAAAATACTTGTATGAAATACATATGTATCATTAAGGAGACAAAAAAGGGAATACTCCGTATAGGCCTAAACATGTATTAGTCTACGATATTTACTTATAACGAGTTAACATTTACATTTAAGTTTGTATGCTATTTTAACATAATAAAACTTGTTGATTGTGTAGAAAATTCGAGTAGAGAAGATGATGATTTTGTGTACAGAATATGTAAGCCCTCAAATATGACCTGGAACAAACACTTGATACAATCAACAGAGGTTCATTTTGGCAGTTTGTTTTCGTGATCGTTGTACAAAAGCCCTCGTTGTTACGTGTGGATGCGACTTTAATGTAGACTAGTTT
>JAQJVL010003512.1:12500-59597 GCA_035578905.1 Stictocephala bisonia | reverse complement strand
CCTACAATTTCGGAACAACCAATAATTCTCCGTGGTCCTATTACGCATCACCCCATATTATGATCCGTTTTCATGATGGGCGGAACATCCGAACTTCTGCTGAATCTCCGTCGCATCAGCATTCATCGGCCTAATTTTGGTGAGTCTCAAATTTTATTATTCTGGTCATCCTGTGTACAGTGCTGACCCTGCTTCCTTGACATCCGATCCCTTGCTTTCCAAGTTCACACTCGCCGGATGCCCTACTCAAATTTTACCAACTCCATTTCCTGTACCGCATTTCCTGTTGTAATCTAACCACTGTCTAATTTTTACTGATAATATTTATTTTTAATTTATTATTATTATTACTAATACTTATGAGGGAATCTTATACAAAGTATAACAGTTAATTAAACGTCAAAGGTTTACACTCCTCTGGCTAAAATTTTTCGGTTTTCCACCAACCGAAACCTACTCTCAACATGTTACAGGTGTGTAGTCTGGACGATGACGTGTTGCTCCCTATCGTCTTGCTGTGTCGACGCCTGAAGTCAGCTGCAGCGCTGACAAGGTACATTCCGGAGCTATCTTGCTTCTGGTTAAACGTACTACCCATTCCTCTTTAACTTAAGCTCTTCCCTAGTAATCTCTCGCTGGAGTTTTCAATTTTATTTTTATTGCCTGGATGTGAAGGCAATACGCCATGATTAATAAGACTACGGTGATTCCTCCCAACCATGCCAATACTATACATATATAATATCAATTTAGTATCGGAAAATATGTCATATTCATTATGTGGTAAGGTGATGTGTTGTATTCTTTTCTTGTCAGTTACTTCAAATGTGGGCATCGTTAGTGTCCAATTTGTATCAATTATTTCTGTTAAATTTCTGAAGTCATGACTCATGTTGGTTTCTATAGGGTGTAATTTTAACCATTACATCATTCATCATCAGCATTCATCGGCCTAATTTTGGTGAGTCTCAAATTTTATTATTCTGGTCATCCTGTGTACAGTGCTAACCCTGCTTCCTTGACATCCGATCCCTTGCTTTCCAAGTTCACACTCGCCGGATGCCCTACTCAAATTTTACCAACTCCATTTCCTGTTCCGCATTTCCTGTTGTAATCTAACTACTGTCTAATTTTCCCTGATAATATTTATTTTTAATTTATTATTATTATTACTAATACTTATGAGGGAATCTTATACAAAGTATAACAGTTAATTAAACGTCAAAGGTTTACAAACTCTCCTTTTTATTCCCCAGCTGATCAGAAAGTTAACAAAAACATATTAGCTACGATCCAATTTTGCTCAGAGAGCGTAAAAAAACATTGTTCTTATTCAGAATCACATTTAAAAGTATATAAACAGAAAAGTACATATCACAAAACAAGCGCAAAATACACAAATATATCACTTAAAAGTAATAGATATAAGTAGATAAGATTCTTTTGCGATTCCTCTGGTCTGAGGAAGGTGAACGTTATTTGTCGAAATCGATTACCTTAGTATTTGTGCATTTTGTACTAATATTGTAATATATTTGTGCATTTTGTGCTTATATTGTAATATATTTGTGTTGTGTGGTGTTCACTTATGCTGTATATGTAACAACACATATTATGCTAATTAAAAAACTAAGGTATTATTTACAATAGTTATTTATTTAATAATAAATGAACCCCAGTCTGACCTTTCAATCACTGATGCTCAGAGCATCGCCCCAAAAGCGTTGACATCAAGACATGCCTTGAAGGCAATGCAGCAAGCGCAGGTGTGTGACTTATGTTTGGGTGTCATAAAAGTGATGGTCACTGGTGGTATAGTTCTTGACGACTTGTCAGTCAGTGATTCTACGGATATTCTCAGAAGCAAGGGAGGTGTAAGGGATGGTCCCCCGTACCCTAAAACGTGGTGACTTTGCCAACATTCAGGACATTAGGCCCACTCTGGCCACCATTTCAAGGATATACCAACCTCCCTAGTTGGTTTGAGGCATCCCCCATTCTAGTGCTCTGGCATTGAAATCCCCAGCAACAAGTATATCTTCAGGGGCGAGAAAGATCGTATCCTCAAGAGTACAGGGAGTTTACTCTGGTAGTAGCTGGCGTCACGTTAAATTGGGATAAGATAACAGATAAAGAATATTATCTTCCCACACGAAGCCATCACCTGCAATGATGGGGACTTTGTGACCATCAAGCACCCATATTGCTGCTGTCCCAGATGCTTTAAAAAACCATGAAGTTGTCTGTACAAGGTGCAGCTCACTGAAATAGAAAACATTTAACATAATAACTTTAAAAACTATATCTAGTTCTTAGCAAAATTATTACCACTGGTTGTCTTGTTTTCTTCACTAAATCTTTGATGTTGTAATACTGATGTTTTTCAAATGCAGCAAAGAGCATTTCAAGGACCACATCTTTGTCATCTCGAGCTTTCTTGCCTTCAGTCTTCTTTTTTTCCTCATATTCAATCTAAAAATATCAAATAAACTGTCACAAGAAAAAAATAATGTTCAAGGTTCAATGAAGGATATATACCTAATTATATGTTTTCAATATTTTTGAAACTAACTCATTGCCAGCGAGCGATTCTATATAATTAAATTATAGATTTTATTTGAACTTTGAATTTTTCACTCAAGTATTGATCTTGTTCTTTGTTGAAAAATGAATTATTTTATTTGATAAATATCCTGCATTTACAGTATTATGATTAAATTATTAGATTGTATAAATATAAGATCATATTTTATTTATTACTACCAATGCCAAAGAAAAGGATGTAAAATGTTTTGTTAAAATATTTTATTTCACCATTTGTTCCAAGAATGAGCTGCGTCTTCTAGTCACGTAGATAATCACCCCGAATCGTATAATAAACCTAATTTATTTATGCTCAATTATATAAATTATATTCCCAAATTGTTAATATAGGAGTAAAATATTAAATTAAAGGGATACAAATTATGTTTATTTATGTTTTATTCAAGTTTATTTGACCAAGATTATAACGATGAACACTAATTATTGATGACAGATGCAAATGTCAATTTTAGTATGCACTTATACGGTTTAGTTCTTTATTACCTAACCTGGCCAAATTCCGATAACCTGCCTGACTGACTAGCAGAAGCTGTCGGAATGTACTTGACTGAAAAAAAATAACCAATAATTTCGTTAGTTGCAGACGTATACATCACAGAACGTCTTGAATTGTGTCATAAATAATATGTTTTAAGATTGTTAAGTAGTATTTTCTCTGATCCGTAACTACAAACAATACGCTCTCCAGAGGGAGACATTATAAATAAATGATAATGTAACTGAATTGAAGTTATCATTACTTAAACACGATAATCTGATCGTAATTGGAAGCAGGAGTGGAGATGGGTAGTTCAACGATCGATTCAAATGAACTAGTTAGCGTAGTGAACAAGTTCGTTCATTAAGATTTTAATTAGTTCAGTTCAAAGTGAACATCAGAATTGGGAAGGAACACTAACAAAATCATTAAATTCAACAATGATTTTGTTGCGTATTGTGGTTACGGTTTATGCGAACTTGCGCATACACTGAAGGTGACCGGCACCTGACTTTTGTTTCACTGCAGTGAGTTGTTGTTCATTTCGTAATTGCAAGAGCGATCTGTCATTCTGAATCAGGTTTGTTATTACGTTGCACTACAAATAAATATGGTTCTAATTAATTGTTCATACACAAGACCATATATCTATCATCTTGCAGAAATGAATGTTGTGATTATGAAGAGAATCTGTCAAAGAACAGTTCAAAGCATTGGGATTTATGACTGTATACAGTATTTATAAATGAAGTGTTATGACATATTAAATGTAACTATAATGAATGTAAATTGGTCGGAAATACTCATGATTATTTAACTAGAAATAGAAATGACTTTAGAATGCCATTACATAAACTACAGTTTTTTGAAAAAAAGCTCTCAGTTATAGGCATAAAGTTCTATAATTACCTACCACAATCAATCAAAGGCGAGAAAGATTTTAATAAATTTAAAAAGACGCTAAAAAACTATGTAATCAAGACCATTGTATTCAATAGAAGAATTTTTCATTTAGAACTGTAAGTAGTTCAGTTTAGGTTAGTTAGTGATAATGACGTTATTCATTGTATAAAAAGTACAAGAAACGAATCAGGAATTTAATTATTCTATTGTAAAAATACAAAATGGTGGATTAAGACTAAAATAGGATGAAACAAAAACATGTCAGTTAACTTTTTAAGCCATTTTTATAAATAGAATCACATCTGACACTGGCGCAAAATTTTTCTGATCCCCTGTATATATCACAGAAATACAAAAATATAAACTTAAAATATTTTGGAAGTTCAAGGTGTTAGTAGTAGAAAAAATATATAAAAAATAAATTTGTCAAATTGTATAGTTAAAGTGAAATCAACTCATATTAAAGTCCTCCGCCTGTGATAGTCCCATTGGCCCAATCCATGGCTCGCTTAAAAAAAAAAAAAAAATTAAACTAGGAGATGTGATCATATCTTAAAAACACTTGTATAGGTTAGATAAAATTGATCAAATATATAATATGCGTTATTTGGCAGGGAATGATACTGATTATTACGCAGTAGTAGTTCTCAGTAATTTTGCAAGTACTGACAATCTAAGTCACTTACATTATGCTTATGATCTGAGACAGGCTTGTAGTTTTGTACTATTTTGTCCAATTGCTGCACACTTCTTGTCGGTACCATAGCTCGGCGGATTGATTCCATTTTGAGTTTCATATAACAATTGTCAGCTGTAACACATACAATTGTCTTCAGTACATTACAACTCAAATCTCATTCATTTATCCATGGAGAAATGCAAAGAACTGGATACAAACTAGTATCCTCAGGTATGTTTTGATTTTATAACATATAAGTAGAACTTAAACAGTTCATTAAAATTCTATATACTTATTTTAAAAAATATATAGATCTATATAGCACTATAAGTGTATGGAAGAGTGGGTGGTCAATACCACAGAACGTGTATGGAAGGGCGAGTGGGGAAGAGTGGGTGGCTACGTGTATGGGAGGGAGAGCAGGTCAATACCACTGTACGGGTATAGCAGGACGAATGGATCAGTACCACTGTACGTATATGAGAAAATCCCTGAGGAATTTCTTAATCTGTTTCTTGAGCAGGATAGACGCAGAATCTAATCTTATTTCTTCAGATAAGTATCTGTACTACATTTACATCACTAAAGAACTAATTTACTGCAACTTATAATAGTTTCCTTACCATATGGTCGGCATTCCAACTTCTGTACAATTTTTCCTTCAAGACATAACTTGTCTGACTCAGGGACAATAGCATCTGAATTTGGAGAGGCTATTGAACAAATAAAAGATTTGGATTATTACATTTTCCTTTAAAGCTTTTACTAAATCATTTAACCCATTGGAGACAAAAGACGGAAGTGCATGTCCTTTGTTTAGCGTTGTTGAAATAGTGAATAAATGTACCAATCAGTTAAACTTGTTGAGAGACAATATTTTTACTAGAGAGCACTACCTCCTATGAGCAGCTATAGTGGCAAAAAGAAAAACTACAGCCATAAACTAGGAAATCGCATTACAGAATCCTCCCGCGATGAGCTCTAGCTATTTTGAACTGATTTTGGCCCATTTTTCATTGCATCTCGGTAGTCTAGTGGTAAAAGTCGTCGTCTCCCACGGCCAGGGAGACGGCAAGGGTCTGGATTTGAATCCCAGTCGAGACACAAGAAGGTGACTAGTGCAATTGCATTAGAACCATCCTTCTGGCCCTGTAAGGACGAACAAGCTCCAGGCTCATGATTAGCGAACAGTGTTTTGACATGACAGAATAGCAGTAGGAGGGTCCTAAAGAATGTTAACTGTGTAGTCAACAGCACTAGTCACTGCAACAATTTTGCTTATTTTTAGCTTGAAATTTACTTACTTGCACTTAAAAGCTTTGTTTTAATTAATTCAGTCACCAATGGGCTAAAACTAGTGAAGTTAAATAAAAATTATAAATGCACATTAATATATACTAGTTTAAAAAAAATAATGTTTATACTTTATTTACATTATATAAATGTTGATTTTTTTCTGATGTATAACATGGCAACGACTAAACACATTTAAATCAGAGTAGTAGGCATACAAATATATTTTATGCTATTTTTATTAAAATACTGTCCACATAAAATCAAATTGTATTTCTTTGTCTTACCACATATTTCTTGATACACCAAATAACAAATTATGTCCAACAAATCAGCATTTAAGTTTATTAAGTTGATGACAGATTTATTTAGACACAACCTAATCAGTAATTCTAAATTTGTAATCATACATACAGCAATCAAAGTATAGAATTGTAACTACACTTTGCTACATTATCAGGTATTTTAAGGTGTAAAAATAGAATATATAAAGTATTTTAGGTTAGGTTAAAGGGCACTAGGCCAGGAATTAGTATATTAAGAGAGATAGGACATCAGCAAACTTACCTTAAAAGACAAGTTCACTAACATCAGAGTAGTAGTCACAAACACAAAATACACAAAAGCTCACAAATTTTCAACACCACTGGCATTTTCTTCAGGTGAGTAGAGGGAGAGAGAGAGAGACACATATAAAGTATGTCTTTGTTGTTAAGACTGTTGGTCAGCATTCATACTTTATATGCTTCTTTATGATTTACTTTCCTGACTTCCCCTGGTACTTACGAGAGTAATGAGAGAAGACTCCTAGAGTCTGTCGAGTTACCATTGATACATCAAGCCTGTGTTCCTTTGGGATGTTTTCTTCTCCTGGTTCCTTCAAACTCAGCACTGACTCAGATAATGTTAGTGAAACTTGAGCCTTTTGTTTGGGATTTCTGCAATGGAAAGGAGTATATATCACATAAATCATCATACTGATCATATAATTATTTCATTATTACAAGAGATACAATACCAACTGAGAGGAACAATATGTTTACCAATTCTACAAATAACAAAATATTACTGGTAGTTCTACATTGCACTGTTGTTTTGTATTGTCAATATGAAATTAATTCAATATTGTTACACACATCGATTATTCACGTCAACCCCCTCCTACACAGACATCTGTCAAGCAAGTGGTAAAAAATATAGCCAAGTTAACTTGTTTAGAACTGATTCTACTGGTAATAAAGAATCTTAATGCAAGTGATCATCGTTGCAAAAAGTTCAGACAGCTGATAGTCGTAGATCTCAGAAGCTACCAGATCTATCATTTTAGCAAAGTTATTTTGAGAATACATTTTTTTGCATACTAATGAACTAATGCATAATTGCTAATTTTTAACTGGGCCCTTTTACAGGCAGAAGGCACAAAAATAATTATTATATGATTAAAATTTTGATTAATCATATAATATGTTCAAATTATATAATTTACAATAAAACCAATATATTTTTAATTTTTAACTTAAATTTTTAAGTTAAAAATTAAAAAATATATTGGTTTTATTGTAAATTATATAATTTGAACATATTATTAAGTGACCAATATCAACTCTCAACTTCACTAATCATATAATATGCAACCACAATAGAAACAACTTCCACAACCACCCACCCACAGCCAAATATCAATTATTTAAAGTGGGCCCTTACACCAATATGCCACAGACCACTGTCTCTTCACAAGCAAAGATTGTTGGTAATGTAAAGAAAGTACACACGTGCTTTAATATGCCTATTTGGTTTATTTTTAAAGGAGTAAGGGAGTGTTGAACTACTACAAATACAAATAAAAATGAACCCTTGAGTCATCTGAATATATACCCACCCGCCCACCCATACACGTACAGTGGTATTGACCCACTCGCCCACCCATACACATACAGTGGCATTGACCACCCGCCCACCCATACACGTACAGTGGTAATGATGGGGCCCATACACCTACAGTCAATACCACTGTAGGTGTATGGGCGGGTGGGTGGGTCAATATCACTGTAGGTCATATATTACCATGAATATTTTCGTAACAACTGTATTCAATACCACTTTACGTGTGGGTTGGGCGGGTGGGTCAATACCACCATATGTGTATGGGTGGGCGGGTGGGTCAATACTACTGTACGTGTATGGGTGGGCAGGTGGGTCAATGCCACTGTAGGTGTATGGGCGAGTGGGTGGGTCAATATCACTGTAGGTCATATATTACCATGAATATTTTCGTAACAACTGTATTCAATACCACTTTACGAGTGGGTTGGGCGGGTGGGTCAATACCACCGTATGTGTATGGGTGGGCTTTTTGTGGGGTTATTACCACTGTACGTGTATGGGTGGGCGGGTGGGCTTAAGGGTGACATCCGAACCACCACCAGTGACCGGGCAGACGGGCTGCATGCAAGGTCGTTACATACAACAACTGTCGTGGGATGACAAGTACAAAACAATAATTTCGATAGTTATTTACATAAGAATGCACCTTATCCTACCATTGTACAACATGGCCCATTAGCCATGTTTTGTATTTGTTTGTGTTTGTGCTATTAGCAAATCTTAATTTTAAATTTATTTCGTGTTTGTTAGGATTTTAATAACGTGTGTCTGTTACTTCACCATTTCATGGTTGAAAAATTGTTATCTGGCCTCGCCATGAGGAGTCCAGCAAACTAAGAGACCATATATTTACAGTTACTAATTTCTGTAAAGTTAAAACTATTAAAAGAAGCTTGACGTAAGGTTGGCTTAGAAGTTATGAAACTGTTTTAGAGAACTTCCATGTAAACTACATTTGCAGTTTGTCCTTCAAGCTGCTAAATGTGAAAGTTTGTTGAAGAGCATGCAATATAGAGCTGACTGTGGGAGAAACAGTCATCACTAAAATCCACTTCAGATACTTTAAGTTTGCCCTTGAGCTTTGTTAATAGTAATAGCAAAAGTATGATTTGACTGGGAATTGCATATGACACTAGTACTGTACCTCTAGGAACTGTAGGTAAGGTCTGTTTAAAGTTTTCAACAAGAAGTACAGTCACTCCACCCATCAAGCTAATACTTGTCTTCCAAATCTTTCAAGTTCGTACCTTGTCTTCAAATCTTCAAGGTCATACCAAGTACCTCTAATTCCCTCTTTATGTGCCATGGTAATTTTGTCCCACACAATTAGTTACAGTTACGAAGAACATGAGCCATGTACTTTGCCTAGAAATATTGCTACGTGGTGTTGCCTGGCAATTCAGGTCCAGAAGCAACTTCAAAGCAGACTGCGCTGTTTTCCTCCCAGTAAGTAAGGAAGGTATTTATTTATTCTTAAGACGCCGATCGTCAAGATATGGGCGAATATGGATTTCAAATGAGTGTAGATGAGCGAATACAGTCATTTTTATAAACTAGGGCCATCAGCGATTCCGGATGAAGCAACAGCAATAGCAATGTTTTTGTTTTTCCTGATTTTAGCCAATAATAAGTTAATTAGAAAATTTTTCCTTGTACCTCCAGGATTGTTTTTACTGTATTTTTTTAAGCTTCACGACACATGTCTGGATTTCTTGGATTGTACCTTTTAATGTCCTGTGTACCTTTAAACAACCTATGTTGGAAAGTCGTTAACGCCAGTTTTTCCTCACTTTTGATTGTTTTCAAAGGGTATGGGAGGGTTACTACCACTGTCAATACCACTGTATGTGTGTGGGAGGATGGATAGGTCAGTACCACTGTCCGAGTGTGGAAGGACGGGTGGGTCAATACCCCTGTACATGTGTGGGAGGACAGGTGGGTCAGTATCACTGTACGTGTATGGGAGGGCGAGTGAGTCACAATGTCATCAAATCTTAAACATGTATGTCAATTTAAACGTACTGACTTGGCACGTAGTTTTACTCTAAACTAAAAACGTACTCTAAAGTCTTTGTACATTCCTTTAAGACCTGAACGTTTATCACTTTTCACAGTAATCATAATCTTGAGATTATAATTAAATTACTGTAACACACTCAAAAATATTTTCTTGGAAACTGTCAAATTTCATACAATTTCTTTGAAGCTTTATTAAGAATCTGACATTGCCTATTCATAAAATAGCTTATAGTGGCATTGACCCACCTGCCAAACCCATACACGTACAGTGGTATTGACCAACCTACCCACCCCATACACGTACAGTGGTATTGACCCACCTACCTGCCTAAACATGTACAAACACCCACTAGTCCACCCAAACATGTACAGTGGTACAGTACCACTGTACGTGTATGGGCAGGTGGGTGGATCAATACCACCGTACGTGTATGGGCGGGTTTGTGGGTCAATACCACTGTACGTGTATGCGCGGATCAATACCACTGTACATGTATGGGCTGGTGGGTGGGTGGGTCAATACTACTGTACGTGTATGGGCGGGTGGGTGGGTCAATACCACTGTATATGTATGGATGGGCAGGTTGGTCAACACCACTGTTGGCTAAAAATTATCATTGCGATGGAAAGAAACCTGTTTTGTATTACCACTGGACATGTAAGGATGGGTGGGTGGGTCATTACCACTGGACGTGTATAGGTGGGTGGGTGGGACAATACCACCGTACGTGTATAGGCGGGTGTGTGGGTCAATACCACCGTACGTGTATAGGCGGGTGGGTCAATAATACGGTGCGTGTATGAGCGGGGGGTGGGTCCATAATACTGTACGTGTATGAGAGGGAAGGTGGGTCAATATTACTGTATGTGTATGGGCGGGTGGGTGGGTCAATATCACTGTATATGTATGGGTTGGCGGGTTGGTCAACACCACTATTGGCTTAAAATTATCGTTGTGATGGGAAGAAACCTGTTTTGTATTACCACTGGATGTGTAAGGATGGGTGGGTGGGTCATTACCACTGGACGTGTATGGATGGGCTTAAGCATTTTTAATTCAATTTCTCTCCAGACCAACTCTGTTCAAGGGGATTAGAGTAGACAGCCATCTTGGATTTATTTTATATAAGAAAATATCATATTTAAAAAGTGTAATTTATTTCCGTCGTACGCATGAAACTTATGTGATTTTTTTTTTTTTATTGGATCAGACTCAACAATTTTAGACTCAGAAGAATTAAATTTTTGCAGACGGATGAGATGTTAGGACATCATCGTTTGAAAAGTGGTAATCCTCATGACGTTCTCCTACATTACTTTCTATAATATGAAAATCATCACAGATGTGAATAGAATGGTTCACAGGTATGAGAATGTCAAAGCGGTCTCTCAATAGCTCCTGGTAAACTACTAAACGTTAGGAGTCCTTCCAAATAAATGAAATTGAGCTGGCGAAGTTGCTGGTGGGGGGAGGATGCGCGCGCATTCCCCCTCAACGTAGTTTATGTCTTCTGCTGAGAGAAGGTTATAAATTGTCGATTTCTAGGCCTATTGACAGAAGAAAATGTCCTCTCTGCCCCTTTACTACAGCTTTAGGTAAAAGCGCCAAACCTATCAACCTTCATTTTAAAAATATTCATGATATTAAATTAAAATGGGAAAATGATAAGTTTAGTTCAGTAGAAGAGTTTAATGCTTGGAAGGATAATATAGAAAAAAATACGGTTTCATCTTTCATAAAAAAAAACACTTATTCAAAAAATGACAAATCAACCTGTGTAACTTATCAGTTACACGAAGAGGTATTTATAAATCAAGAGGCATAAATAAGAGACATTTAAAGACAACAGGGTCTTGCAAAATAAATAGTTACTGCCTCGCTTCAATGAAAACTAGAATCAATGATAAAGGGGTGCATGTGGAGTCATAAGAATGAACTCTTCCCACGTTGGTCATAAGAATGAACTCAAATACATACATCTTACAAAAAGAGAGAAAGAAAAAATAGCAATAGGAATACCACATGATAAAGTATTAAAGCGGATAAGAAACTCAATTTCAAATGTAGATCTTAATAGATTTCATCTAACCAATAAACAAGATATTATTAATAATGAAAATACGTTTAATTTACATGATAAATCCATTTTAATTATCCTATGAAGAGAGGAATATGATTATTTTTGATTTGCTTCATCCAAAAGGTAAATAAATAACTATGTTTAATATTTTATGTTGTAACTACGGCATAAAATGTATTATTTGATATGTGCAGCGATGGTACATTTCTTTTATGATTTTTACAGCATTTTGGTTCACTACTAATTTGTGTTAATTTTTGCTTTTGAATTTGTTGTTACGGTGACTTTGTACAATATATAATCTTTTATATAATATATAAATAAATAATACAATTTTATTGTCAGAAAGCCTTACATAGCATTAGACGTCAAAAATGTTCATTGAACTTATTAATATTTTACACTATACTAGATTAATGATTACATTTCAGGTTCCATACAAAGCCTGCTGAGCTATACAAATATTTTTAAACATACAAACAAAGATTGCAACAATGATTCGTAATTAACAAAATACATGCTTTTTGATATAATAATTATACATTTGTATAGAAATACAAAAATCATCCATTAACTTATGTACACACACAATAAGAAAGATATTTTACCATGACTATTCTTAATTCTAAACTTTTATAGTAATATATATGCACATAATATCCACATTAATATCAGTAATATGAAAATTCTATATTCAATAATTCTATACAAAAGCTACTATACACATTTTAATCCAACAACAAAATTGTGACAGTAAATTTAAAAAAAATAATTCATTGTTTAAAAAAAAAAAAAAATAAAATTTTAAAAAACAACAAACAAAATTTAAAAAAAAACCCCAAAAAAATTTTTTTAACCCAAAAAAAATAAAAAGTAAAAGGGGAATAGAAAAAGCCCTTTTTTTAAATTTTTTTTTAATTTTTTTTTGAAAATAATTTTTAAAAAATTAAAAAAATAAAATTTCAAAAATAAAAATAAAAAAAAAAGTTTAAACTTTTACAAGAATAAATTTTTAAAATAACGACTGTTAAAAAATAATTTAAAAAAATTTGATACTAACTAGCTCTTTAAAAATGTTCAAACTTTAAAAATTTTTTTTAAAAAATTTTAAAAAAACCAAAAAAAATTTTTTTTTTTTGACTTTTTTTAAACCTTCATATACCCCAAACATTACTCCCCAAATTGCCGGTCCCAAAAATCAGGGGATCTCAAGTAATACAAAAAAAAAACAAAAAAAAAAAACTTTTTTTTTAAAAAAATATGAAAATTTTTTTTAAAAAAAAGAAAAAAAAAATCAAATTTAAAAATTAAAATCAAAAAATGATTGAAAAAAAAAATCAAAAAAGGCCAAGTTTGGTTTTGTAAAATTAAAATTTTTTTAAATAAATTCCCCAATTTTTTTAGAATTTAAAATTTTTAAATTACTACCAAAAATTAAAAAAATAAAAAACTTTTTTTTTTTTAAAAAATTTAATTAATCCTTCCATGCAAATTTTTTTAAATAAATTTTTTTTTCAAGATTTTAAAAAATTTCCCAAAATTTTATTGGTTTTTGGAAAAACTGGGGGGAAAAGGGTTTTAAAAAAACCCCCCCTTTTTATAAAAAATTTTCCCCTCCCCCCCCCTCCCCCTTCAATTTTTTCTTTCCTTTTCTTTTAGGAAAATAACCTTAATTCCTTTTTTTAAAATTAAAAAAAAATTTTTTAAAACAACAAATCTTAAAAAATTTTTATAATTAAATTATTTTAAATTTTTAAAAAAAAAACAAACCAAAAAAATTGTTTTATTTACATTCTTTAACCAAAATTTAATTTAAAATTTTAAAAATTTACCCAAATTTTTTGAGTAAATAATTTATTTCAAAAAATGTTAAACCCAAAATTAAATTTAATTTTTCAAAATTTTTTTCCCCCTAAAAAAAAAATTTTTGCAAATTTTTAGTTAATTATTAAAAAAAGGGTTTTTAATTTAAAAATTTTCCATTCCAATTCCCAACTCTTAAAAAAAATCTTAAAAAAAAACTTATGTCCGGGAGGTAATTCAACGAGTTAAATTAAAAAGGGGTTTTTAAAAAGAAAATAAAATCCTTTTGCCAAAAAAGGTTTCCCTTTCCCCCTTGGTCTAAAACCCCCCCAAAAAAATTGGGTTCACATCTTTTCCTTCCAAAAGCCCCTCGTTTAAAGAAATCGGGAAACCCAAAAAAAAATTGAAAACCCGTCATTTCGATAAAATGCTTTTTAAAATAGATGTTTCTTTTAAATTTTACGACAGAAAATAAGGGCAGTTCTTGGACCCGCGCAAAGCAGTTTTTACGCTTCTCAGGCGGGGGTTTAGAGCCCTCTTAAACAGTTTTATTAATCATGAATATTTGTTTGGTAGCACTGTAGTAAGGTCTACCTGATTTTTTTATGGTAAACTTTTGTTATTTAATACAAATTAATTATTACTTGTTCATCAAATACACAATACTTACAAATTATCACTTTATTTTAACACCAAATCCTACTTTTAGACACAGAAAATAAACTTTTTAAGCAAATTCAATATATTTTTAGTAGGGTGCTTATATCATAATGAATAAACATTCAGAATGCTTATTTTTTTATTGATGTGTATATTGTATTTTTCAGATTGAAAAAATAAAACCAAAACTAACTGTACATACTTGTAAATTATATGAAATTGTTGTAAACAAAATAATGTAAATAGTGTATATAACCACTCTTCACCATCATTTCATTTTGAAGGTAAGTGCCTCTTTCTAGGGGACGACGCTCCACTGCTGGACCACACAATATCCCACAATTAAATCAGCTGTTCCAAATAACAGCATGAGGGGGAATGCGTGAGCATCTTCCCCCACCAGCAACTTCGCCAGCTCAATTTCATTTATTTGGAAGGACTCCTAACGTCTAGTTGGTAAACTTCAGTTTTCCAATTCCCTCAATGGGCTCTCCAGAACTCTCCCAAAGTAAGTTTCTATCCATATAAATAAACCTCATGCTCAAGGGAGTATAATTCAGACGCAGCTTTTAATTCACATGAAGAACTGAAAGTTGCTTTTTTGCTCATGTCAGCCACATATTCTGCCTTAGTTCTATAAATTCCCATTTAACATGTTCGCTGCGGGTCACATTCTGCTACATAGCGCCTGTCGTTCCTAGGATGCGCAACACATACTAGAACGCTAGTGGCAGGGTTCGGATTAATCCATTGGCTTATTTTCACGGAACCATTCTCTTAACCCACTCTCCCATTCTCCAGACAGCCGACCGGCCCTCTCCTTCCTCAGGTCCCACACACAAACAACATCCTGCTTAGATAATTGTTTACGTTATTCCATATTGCCAACGTTTATCCAGGTTCTCTGTTTTTATATTTGCTTGCATCTCTTTCGAATAATAAAGAATACTGTGTTGATACTATTACAGTAAAACTCAGTGTGACATTCATATTGAATAAAGAAATATTTATAACTGAATAAATTAAAACACCATATTGATTTATATGATTAACACACCGTGTATTTGTAAATAGACTCACTTGAATAGACCGCTAACTTATCGGCAATGCTGGCGATAATTACTGCTGATTTAAGTAAACATTTTCATATTATTTAGCCCATCTGAAAAATCTTTATTTATTGCATTTTAACCATCGATTAGGTGATTAAATCGACTGTTGTACTCAATCATTAGTTTTTTCATATTCGGTAATTGATTAAAAAATAAATTGTTTTCAAATCCAATCAATGACTCTCCTTTCAATTATGAAATTAATCTGCAAATATTCCAGGAATATATAATATAGTGAAATATTAAAAAATGTGACATTATTTATTTCTTTGACAAAATAAATATTGAAATAGGCCTATGATATTTATATAGAATAATACTGGGAAATATTATCGTGATAGAATATAACTAGACTACTGATTATTTAGATTCAATTTTCATTATTTTAATCAGGTTGTGAAATTATTGTAAATTTTGTTTATGTCCCCCTTTAAAAAATACCGTTTTATAACATTGATTGAATCAGACCATTGTAAAAAGTATGTCTAAGGTGAATATAATTAAAGTTAACACATCTGTTTTTCATACTATTATTTTACTAGATGTGAAAGTATGGATAAACTGCAATTTATTTATATTTTCCAAAAGACACTCTGGAATTACACTGATAACACTTCACAAGTAGCGTGACCAGCAATAACATAAGGAATAACTAATTTTAAGTAACCACAGTCTAAATAATAACAAACTTAACTATAGCCGCACTCTGTGGCGTTTTTAATTATAAAAATTCGAATATGACTTATTTACACAACTGAGAATGAACAGAAAAAACAATGCCAAGAACTAACAAAACTATATAAATAAATAACTATTACAAATAAACAATAATATAGTTAAAAAATGATATGTAAATTTGGGTTTTGCACATATTTTGAACTGTAATAGTATGGTTTCAAATTGAAACAAAATTAATGATAAGCATACACTTTCAAATGAGATAAATTAATCCTAAGTAGAAGAACAGAGACCTTTTTTTAATAACCAAATACTTCTACTCTAGAACTGTGGGGAGTAATATAGGCTATACATGTTTAAAAATTATTGTAATTTAATAGTAACAGAATATAAGCAGATATGTGCTTATTTTGTAGTATAAGTTTGGTGCTATTCGGAATCAGACCAGTGAAAATTCAAGTTATTTTTGGCGGATTGTGATATTTACGGAAATATTTCTATAGCACAGCTTGAGGTCTAAGTTGCATTTTTGAGCGGCCAAGACTGGACAGACTACCTAAGATCGGTATTGCGCGCAACTCGAGTACTGGTTTGGGGCCTTCTTGGGACATCGCAATTAACGCAGGTAGGATTGCGCGCAACTCGTTAACGGCCAGAGAGTGAGGTAGGCCTATTACACGATTTTCGGCAACGCGACTGAAGAACTGAATTGTGTGCGTGTATGTTTTTTTCTTTTTCATTTTATGACTCCGCCACTATTTATGAAATCATCAATACAGCAAATATTTTCTCTTTATCTCCATCTCTTTATACCAAATAAAAAGAAAAAATGCCAATCCTGGTATAGACTAAAATAGGTTTACTTTACCTTCCGTCAAACAGTTCACAGCGTGTGATGGTGATAACAACTACATGTTTCGCCGTGAATACGGACGGCATCTTCAGGTTAAAGAAAACAAATAAGTCCAAGTGGTATGCGTCACAAATTAATTAAAAGTTAACAAACACAGTTCACACAAGAGGAAAACAACGAATATTAAAACTTTCGTTAGGCCTACCACACACATTTTATTGTCAACGGCGTGACCCGGAAGCAGATTTTAATATTGTGGTATTTATGACAAATAGTTCAATTTACTTTTAAACAAAAAGGAATATTCATTTATAGTTAAAAATCCAGCAATAATTATACAATGCAATATTGACAAGAAGCTTTAATTACTTGATAAAAAATGAATAATGATTTCAATAATACAAAGGGTTAATTCTAGTATTAAATGTGAACTATATTACAGATGATAAGTTAATGAATAATTAAATTGTTATAAATTATTTCTGATACTTCTAATAACGCATCCTCAGATGACTTTCATTTGATAAAACAGAATTGACGTGGATTAAGAAAATTTAACTTCGATAAATAACTATGGAGTCTTTTAATCGTTGTTTTTTCAAAAACCTTAGAGAATACAGATAACAATCTCATCAATTATATTTTTCAGTAAATGTACATTAATTTGGTCAGAGCCAGTTAATTTTTTTATTTTTTAAAAGCTTAACAATACTCTTAATTTCATTTAAATCTGTTGGAGTTATAAGGAATGAATATTGATAGTAAGTACGTAAAGGTGGAAGGGTATTGGAATGTACAACGTCTGGAAGGCTAGACTGGATTGTGATAAGGTGATTGTTTATCTTATCCATTGATTCGTCATTACGAAGGCTCACGCATAACGTTTGGCAATTCAATTAGGCTAGCTCAACTATTTTCTTCCACCTTATAGTTATAGTTATAACTATAACCTTCCACTGCTCAGATATATCACCTTTACAGTTTTCTAATAATGTTGAATAATAATTGTTTTTTTGTAAAATTGATCACATTATTTGATTCATTAGTACATTTTGCAAAATAATTTTAAAAAACTGTCATATGGTCTTTTCGTAGAAATTTTATATAATTTTTTACGTCTCTCAAATTTATATAAAATGTTTGGCATGTGCTTACATAAAATGTTGGTGTTATTCAGGGACTTAACAACTTAGCCTTTAACAATTTAGAACTACCACCATTTTTCTTGCTACTTCTAAATATACAATTACTTAAAATATCAATAAACTTACAATACGTAGTATTTACATCATTTTAGATAATGAATAATGTTTTAACTAAACATCTGTAACACACTGTTATTTACATTGATAAAATAACAAAAAAAAGTCCCCTAACATTTTTCATATTCACAAACCCTTAAGGCCTAAATAAAAGATCGCGATTTCTTTCCGTGCAAGACATAGCACAGCAAGGAATAATATCCCACTTTGACCCACTATCAAGGCCAATCGGCGACAGCAGACAGGTGCAGTGGCGACAGTCCGGACGAGCGTCATTTTTTTTTTTCTTCAAAGTTGAAAAAAAAGTTTTTTTCTTTTTATTTTCAAAGTTTGGGAAACCTTGCAGAGCACACTTACACACATCAAAAAAGAAATCCAAAAAGCCATTTTGTTTCACATATTGTCAAGATTTAAAAAATAATAGTTTGTAGAATTTTTTTTAATTTTAATTTATAGAATAAATTTTATACAACTATAAACAACACTCGAAAATCTCTAAGTTTAGTCTGAAATCACTTTCAGAAGCTTTTCTCTTTCCTTTCCCGCCCTAGTGGGGCCCCCAATAGTGATCCAGTTTTTGAAAACAATGCCTTGTGGACACTACATTGCAACCTGGACAGTAAAAAGTTGTTCTGTCACGTTTTTAGGGCCGTGAACATATTATGCATTTTCTTTCGGTTTTTCCCGGGAATTTTTCCCCAAATTTTTGTAAATTTTGGGGTCATAGCTGGCTGGACTTCCTCAGTTTCCACAAGAACTCTACAAGTCAATTATTTAAAAGAAAGAAGAGAGAATGAAAGAATGGGAGGGAGTGATTAGTTTCCTTTACTGCTCCCAGGTTGTGCAACCGAACAGTCGAAACTGGAGGCAATTTCAACCTCTTTAACTTGATTGACGACAGGTTGTAGCACGGTCGCTCCCATATTCCGTGCCTCAAAATTTAACATTGGATGGAACTATCTTCTATGTATAGTAAAATCAATGCTATTAGTGTGAGATTTTATTTTTATTATATTTTTACAATATTAAGTTTATCTTATAATTTTCAAATGCTTAAATTAAAAGATATTAATCATAATATTGAATGCTTAAATTCAATTTATTAATATAAATAAATATATTATAAATTGATTTTCCACTCAAGTTTTATCTTCCAGTAGTTCTAGGTAAACATTGTTTTGTATTTTTGGATAAATTCCAAATGATGATGAATTTTAAATTGTTTTAGAAAAAAGATTTTTTAGTTGATGATTTAAAAATAGTATTAATAAAATGTAATATTTTCTTGTAGAGAATTAAGTCAGCAAAACTACAGCAACTCAGTAGTGATTTTTAATTGTTTACTAAATAATATATACATGCTTTCAAAGTTTATAAAAATAAAAACAACAAACTTTTTATTTTGTATATTGTTATAATTATTTTTTAGGTACACATAAACTATACATTTTTGAACTTTAAAAAATATAACAATTTTTGCTTGAGTTTGAAAATTGAATTTTTTGCCAAATGCTTAAATTTTCCTTGATTTTAGTAGGATGAATAACTGACTGCGCAGTGCAAATAAACTCATAGGTCAATCAATGGGTTAACATACTTTGTGCTATTGTACTGTGGCCAATTGGGCTTATGACCCACAATTTTATAAAAAGAAAATTGCTAGTTTTGACAGTACTTCTCGTTCGCGGATCGGACAATCGTAACGTGAATTACAAACGTGTTGAATGTGGTGTGCTGAAAGCCGACCTCAGCGCTATAGCGGCGGGATTCAAAAACGGTACTTACTTTAAAAACACGCCTCGTACATAAATAACCAGTCAATTAAAATAGCTTTACAACTATATAACGTTGTTTTGTAAGTTTTTAGGAGAATAATCACTAAAAATATTTAGTACACTATTTTGGTATATCATTATATATTATTCTTTTTAGAAAAAACACGTAGAATCATTATATTTAAGTAATTTTGTTTTTGTAAAAAATTAAAAAATATAAAGTTTCAAAAATAGGTGGGCTCTAAATCATTGTACTGTGAGAAAATTTAGTCATTGACATCCTGTTGAAATCTGAAAATAATTTGTTGACAAATAAAAAAAGTTATGGCATTTTTTAAGTTATTCAAAACAACTGTTTTCTGACAGGTTTCAGAACTTTTGTATCAAAAAATGGTTTAATATTATACAAACATATCACAATCATGGTTTTTATGTAAAAGTATGTTAAGAAATCAGAAGATAATTCTAAATTAATAAAGTTTATTTTTGAATTATTCAATAAATTTTGTTTGTGACGTCCTATTAACACAGGACGTTAGCACTAAAAGGGTTAAACAAAGGTTGTTGATTAACATACTTACTTGGTGATTTTTAATTTTCCAACTTCGATGTTCCCTGAAGCTTTTTCCCATCTGTTAGCTATATATTTTGGAACCTAAAAAAGGGTAAAATTTAAAACCAACAATGATGTCTTATGTTTTTCCTCTGTAAAAAAAGTTCATTGACATGAGCAAAACAAACATTTTTACAGTATTTTCGTAAATAACAACGGATGAATTTTTGTTTATGAATTTGAAACTTAATGGGTTTTATTTATTTTATAAATTTGTATGCCTCATTACAGCTACAAAAAGCCAATTACAATAAAGCATTGATGTTCTAATAATAAATATAACATGCATATAATAATCTAAAACACAGGCACCGAGACACATTCATTAAATTAATATACCAACAAACCATAAGATGACAACTGATTCATGCTGCATAACTACACTGTTAAATATTAAACAAGCTATAATTTAACAACTAATTATGATTTATTTATTTATGGTGGTATTAAGAAGAACACACTATCGATAGTTCAATAGATTAACCCTTTGCACTCTCATATCCAGTATACCAGTTTTCCTGTACCACTCTGGTTAAAAGTGTCGGGTGCCTGTCTGTCAACTCTCATATCCAGCATTACTGGTTAACACTAGTTTCCTCAACATCTCTGCTATTTACAGGTCACCTGATCTTCACAGTGCACATTGCAATCTTGTGTTTATTTACTATTACATTTGTAAAACTGTTTAAATGAATATTTAGAGGTCCAGTAATGGTAAATTTAATGGTGTACTACAAACCTAATTTTTACTTTTTCTCATTATTTGGTTTGTTTATTTTATTGCAATTAAAACTCATTGTCCTAGAAAATTGTTTAGTATTATTAAATTATTGTTAAGTAAACTCTTAAAAAGGTTAGTTTTTTTTTTTTTTAATGAGCTGGTTTTGTAAATGTTGATACAAGAAAGTTCGAGGAAAATGGCATGTAGCTGGATATGAGTGTTGACGAGCATGACTGTGCAGTTTCTTACATGAGTTCTAAAGAAAATTACAGATAGCCAGTAACGCTGGATACAAGAGCTGATGAATAGAAAAGACAAATTTTCCAAGAGTGCAAGGGGTTGATAATAAATTATTAGATATGCTACTAATATTTATAGAGAAATTTCATTTTATTCACAAAAGTTGTATGTATTTCTGTCCAACTTATATTAATTAGCACATTTTTTTCGATCCTTACAATATGTGAAGCCGTTTTTGTTGACTCCTCCTTTGTTTCTAACTAATTTTAAAGATTTAGATATAGAAATATGCCCCTGTTCGTAGTTGTGCAAGAGGGATTTCATTGTTCAATACATTTATCCTGAGGATTCAGATTCCTTTATTTGCCATAACACATTACAATAAAATGTAGAACAATTGTCAATAAATTCAGATGCTTATATATTAACAAATCTCAAAAAATTTTAAAGTCAATTTCATAAAACTCTTGAACTCTATACAAGCAAGAATCCAGCAACAAAGTCTTAATACTATTTTTTTAAATTATTAATTTGTAAACTCTTTAAGATAATTAGGCAATATATTAAACATTTTGATACCATGGTAAATGAAGCTGCTTTGTGTTAAAGTTAAATTACATTTTCTAGTTAATAAATTGTACCTATTCCTAGTATTATAGTCATGTACAGAGGTATAATCATTTAGATGAGACAGGTTTCTTTTAACATATAACAAAACAGGCAAGATGTAAATAGAAGGTAATGACAATATTCTCAATTTAACAAAAAGAGGTTTGCAATGAGAACGGGCAGTTACCCCAGATAAAAGTCTGTGACTTCTTTTGCAGTACAAAAAGCCTACTGGCTTCATGAAAATTTCCCCACGGAGCAGTACCATATGGCAATAGGCCACGTATGTAGGCATAATAAACACAGATCAGATTATCTTTGACTACACTTTCTTTTAAAACTCTAATTAGAAAAATACCCTTACTATTACGACCAGCTAAAACTCTTATATGACTGTTCCATTTCAAGTTGGATAGTACATTAATTCCTAAAAATTTCAATTCCGTAACATCACTTGAGTTACTTGTATTTACAGGCATATCAAGTATCTTCTCTATATCTATACAGACTTGTTAGCATTACACCAATCATTAATAAGTGTGGTTTGCTGACTTAGAACCAATTGCATATCAGCTGGATTATTACCTTGCACATATAATCCAAGATCATCAGCGAAAAGATAACCACTTACACCAACAGTGCCTAAATTAAAAGCTAGATCGTTAATGTATATAACAAAAATAGTTGGGCCTAAAATGGAGCCCTGTGGTACTCCATATTTAGTAGTTAATGGTGCAGAATAACAACCATTTACAAAAATTTTTGATTTCTATCTGAAAGATAGGATTTAAAAAACTTTACAGTGTCTGCAAAAAACACTAGCTTATATAATAAAATATTGTGTGCCACCGTATTAAACGCTTTAGTAATGTCAAATGACCTAAAACGTGTACAGTTTAGTAGTAGCTTACCTCTAGAAACTGTTTTCTTCTTCTCAGATATGATTTAAACCACAAGAGTTTGGTATCTTTCACTCCTAGAGAGTTAAAGCACGTCAACCAATTTACATTATCGAATGCTCGTGATAAATAAAAAAATGCAATAACTTTTTCCCCCTTATCTAAGGAATGTATTATAGATTGGATAAATTCTATGCCAGCAGTGATTGTAGCTCTGTTTGATCTAAAACCGTGCTGCTATCTGTGAAACAATTTGTTGGATTATAAATAAGGAATAAGTTTATTATATATACCACTCTTTCAAAGATTTTTGATATTATAACTGGAAGTTACGATACAGGTATGTTACAAGTAATATCTTCAGCCTTTCCATTTTTGAAAATTGGAATTACTTTTGCTAATTTTAGTTTTGGGAAATTCACCACACATTAATGATGTGTTTATTAACCCTTTCAGTGCTACCGAACGATATATCGTTCCTCGTCTTTTCCCTGAAAAGTGCTAAAGAACGATATATCGTTCCACGTCTTTTTCCCGAAAAACGCTAAGGAACGATATATCGTCGTTCGGAACTTTTTTTATTAGAGCGCTGTTAGTAGTAATATTGTAATGTGAGTTGCATCAAATGAAAGATAAATAAATTTTCTTTCAGAATATAATATAATGTTTTACATTTTATATAGTATGGCTGTCTTATTTATAGCTCCAAAATACCGAATGCATTGGCCGCTGTAGCGCCAGCTGACTAGTGCGCACGGAACCGCTTGGCAGCTGTTACTACTGTTTTAGTGTTTGTGAATCGCCTTATTTAGTTGTTTGAGGTTATGCAAATGCAGTGCTATTTTTGATAATTTAAATTAGTAATGAGTAATGTACTTGCAAATTCACCCGTAAGTGAAAACACATTAGCAAATTTCGCGAGAGAAGCCGGGCTAAATACCGGGCTAAAACCGCTAAGGTAATAATTTTCAATTTTTCTTATAACTATTGTAAAAATAAACCAATTTATATGAAATTTTCAGGACTAATTCAATATAAAATACTCTTTTAGAGAAAAATGTATTTATCAAAAAAATTTTGTTATTTGTATATTGTTTACATGTTTAAAATAGGAATTTTTTATTTTTTTTATTATGTACGCTCATATAAATAATTAAGTTTGTTTACAAAATTTTCTTAAACTATATTGTTTTAATAGGGAATATTGCTCTACACAAAACAAAACCAATTCCAAGTCATTATCTCATATAATAAGTAAAATATTACCTTTTTAGTAAAACCCTGCAAAAACGTCATTTTTACCCTAGCACTTTTGGGGTGATTCTTGTAAAAACTCCTAGCACTTTTGGAACGAAATCCAAAACAATTTTTAGCACCGAAAGGGTTAAATGGGTAAGTGAGAGTGCAAGCTCAAAAAAATCTATCTGTGCTTTGAGTGAAGGAAGTTTTATAATGAATCAAAATTCTGATGTTTGTGTACCTTTGATCTCTTTGTTTCCATTACCAAACAATCCCCTTGTAACACCTAAAAGTTCTCAACGGCAATGTTTCACTCCTAATGAATCTTTAAACTTCTTCCCACTCATCTTTAATGTTTGTAAGGTAGGTAACATGGTAACATTGTGTTAAATTAGGCTGGCTTTAATACTTAACTTTTGTTAACCTAACCTAATTAATTAACCTAACCAAACCTCACCACCTTATTGTAACCAACATGCTTTCATTGTTTTCAGGTCTAACACGCTTAATTATTTTCCCATTGCAAAACCCTTGCCATATTTGTGATCAGGATGCAATTCCACTTAATATGAGGACCCAAATAAATATGTTTATACCCAAACAAATGATGGATTTAGGAACGTTAAAATTTTACCATTTTCTTCTCATTTTCATAGTTTTACTGGCTTTTACCCCCAAAATATTTGCAAGTCCTTTCAAAATTAGCACATTATAAGAGTGGTTTTAGAAAAACAAATTGAAAAATGCAGTGTACTAAATCAAACAATTACCAAAAAATTACAGTATATATAATAAGCACAGTATAATAAAATCATACATTAGCGAAGCTCATCCGTTTTACTTGCAGCCAAGTGATGCTAGCAATCCTAGTGGAAAGGTAGCACACAACTGGCGTGGTATGCAAATAAAAGATTTGATTTTAACCCTTTTACCGCCAAGGGCCTATATATAGGCTCTAATAAGTTGGGCAGTCGACCGCCAAGGGCCTATATATAGGCTCTGGGAGTAGTGACGCTCGACCGCCAAGAGCCTATATATAGGCCCTGGGAGTAGTGACGCTCGACCGCCAAGAGCCTATATATAGGCCCTCTGCATTTTTGTTGTTTATACAATGAATTATTTAATTTTTTCAGCATAAATATATATCACTATATTCAGAACAATATTTACAACGAGAATATAATCTACTTTAGTTGAATACAATACTTTTGCATAGTAAACACAAAATATGTGAAAAACGTCAATTATTTTTGTCAGTGCCCAACTGATTGAATGGTGAAGAAATCAGTGTCTGTCTGTTGTGTTCCTGAGATTGGTGTTTTTAGGTTATGATACGAGTATGTATAGTTTATTCAATCGTGTTTATATGAATTTTATTATTATGTAAGTGTATTTTTGTTTTATATTTATACTAGTACAGTGCCAAAATGTGTGATAAGCGACGTTCACCAGTAAGTGAAGGAACACTGATAAACAATGTTATTCAATCAGGGACAAACATTGTAATTGATGATAATGTTTATGATAGTATGGATGATTCTAGTTCGTCTAGTATGTTATGTATGTACGCCTATAGGCTTTTCTATTCCTAATTCTGATTAAAATGAGTTGTTGTACTATTTTAGTCATATATTTATAAAAAAAACAATTCTTAATTTTTTAAATGAAAACTTACTCAATTGTTCTCTATTAAATTTCAAACCAAATTATATATACAAAGAATTTTAAAATGACATTTTTATTTTTCTTATTAACTTTAAAATTAAAAAAATTTTCTAAACTTTATTTTGCATTTTATTTTTGCTCCTACGAAAATGTTATATGTTAGTAATAGACTAGTAAGTCATATCACATTAAAGATAATTTCTTAATGAATAAAATGGTGAAAACAGAATTCTTCTATCTTTCAAATTGATGTAACCACAATCGCTTTTGTGAACGGTTGTAAAAAGCGGCAAAATGCTCTGGCGGCCAGGCGACACGCTATGATCCTAGCGTCTGGCGGCTGAGTGACACATTGACCCTCACCTACTATGGCGGTCGAGCGCTCGACCGGCAATAATTGTATGGCGGTAAAAGGGTTAATAATTCCAATCAATAAATTGTATTGCAATATGAGTAAACTGCCATGTTATCTAGCAGATAGTTGGCATGACTCTGCGACACGAGTGCTAGCGTCAAACCGGTTGCATTTCTCACAAGAGTAAGCTTTGCTACTGTTTATATTATACTATGATATAAGCCTTGGCCTACATGAGGAGTTTAAGTTTTATGAATAGGCCTTATTGTAGTATGAGTGACAATATTTACAAATTTATTACTGTAATTACGCCAGTGGCATTTTTATCTAAATCTACAAATGTTTTAACGGGACAAAGGTCCAAACCCATCAAGCAAATTTATAGTGCACCTTACAGGATTTGAATCTGTGACACTTTTCATATGAAGCATAGGCTAAATGCTAACCACTAAGGTAGCAAGAGGCCTTAATTATGATTATGACCATAGCCAGGTAGACTAAATGTTTGCATTCTTATAACAATGGCAAATAAAAGCTTCTTGATGGGCTATTTACTTTGGGTTTATGACAACCATCAGAAGCTTCTGGTAGATGTGTACTAACAAGAACAAATATGAAACCTTACCTTAACTAACCATACTCCTCTAGAAGAATTTGATAAATCCAAATCACGGTCAACATGCACATTAGGAGTTGATGTCATAATGTTAAAAAATAGTATTTATTTTAATGATTTACTTGGCTAAGCCTACCCCACAAATTCCCAAACTAGGATTAACTAAAACAACATTGCTATTTGCTAAAGAAGATGTTAGATCTATTTACTAAACATAATTTTGATCATCTTTACTTATACAATTATACTAATCTGAAACCGATAATTGAGATATCGATACGACAATAAACTAAAATCACAGTGCTGTTTTTAAATGTGTTAATATAGTAGATAAGGTTATAGGGTCAGATCACAACAAGACAGTTAAAGCCAAAAGTTCAATTGGTGTTGGTGATTGGTGAAAGCGGCGAATGGCAGTGTTCTACTTTAGCTCGCCCAGTTTCCCCTCTAAACATCAGAATTTCCCCTCGATTTAAAATATCCTACCCTGGAGTTTCTTCTAGCATAGACAGATCTAAGTAGTGTAGTATACCGGTCCTGGCGCAACCTTGGACTTTGTACCCTACCCTATCAGCAAGGTTGTCTACCTTATCAGCAAAGGTCGACCCCAGAGGTCAAGTTTACTATTGTTTACTACTGATAATCAGAAAGGTCGTTGACCTTTCATTGATATTCACCACGTGTTTACCTTGGAGGTCAAGTTTACTATTGTTTACTACGAGCACGTGGACCCCCCGCGACGTTGTCCTAGGTCAGTGTTGTTTTGATTGACGTCACGCCGTTTTCGCGCTCTTTCTTCTGACGTCACGCCGTATTTATTAAATTAATTGTATTTATTGTGGGCAAAAAGTGTCGATGGCTGGTGCTGGGATCGATCTTACGATGTTCAGTTTGTGAGACGGAGACGATACCACTGCAGCACAGTGACACACCCGAGAGGGTAACGTAAGTAGCGGCAGAAGAACGCGTGGCTCCGATACATTTATACTTTATGAAATGTATTTTTTCCAATAATTCATATTTAATATAGCATTGACCATTTAAACCGGAAAAAAATCTGTTTCTCTTTATGTACTATATAAAATGTACCAACTGTTTTTTTCGCAGTGTTACCAACTCACATGATTAATTGCATTATACTATATAAAATATATCTCAGTGCTGCCAACTCGCACGATTTATTACATTATACTATAATAAATACTTTTAGTTGTACTATATTAAATACAAACGCGTTTTTCGGTGTTACAGTAATATTATTTTAATTCGTTATCCTTTTCTATCCTTTTCAAATACGTTAAAATGGTCGTTAAGTATTAGGACAACAGAACTTGGTAAGATCTCTGACATCGGCCGTTGATATCATAAGCGCGCTATCATATCGCTTGACCCTAGTGTCACGTGGCGGGCGATATTGTCGCTCGCTTTATCAGTCTGAGCGATATTGTCGCGCGACTTAATTACGGTTCCTCTTTACTTATGCTAACCTAATACTCTGTTCATTATAAAACCTCTAAAATCGCTCACCTGAGCTAAAAAAGGTATCATATGTTTAAATAAAATTATTTAAAGGATTGTTCTTAACCAGTCAACGTCTTTTTTTCTCTTTAATAATGATTGAATCCTATAAAGAGTATTTACATTATAGTACCTACATATAGTAGATGATATACATATAATAATTAATATTTATATTTTCGAAAACTCTATGAAAAAGGACAGGTTGTGCTTTAATTAACTAGTGTATTTTTTCTTGTTACACAGTATACAGTATTAATTTGAATAATAATAGTAATATTTTGTATTTTATATAGTATTAATTTGTTCTGCTCGACTAACAAATGAACCAGAGGGGTTTTTTTTCTTTCGTTTTCTTGTTGTTGTATAGTTTTTCATAACAGGTGATTTTTGTTTACAACAGCTGATGTGTCTTCTGCTACCAGAGAACTCTTTGTATATGAGAAAATTTTCTAAGTCTACTTTTGCTGATGCAATATTTCATCATCTGTACTTTGAGTTTGAATCTTGACCATCACGCGGCCTAACACGTGTGCACGCGGTCGGACACATGTTCAATTGACGTCATTTACTGAGTATAAATACACCAAGATTTCAAGCACGCAGCATCTGCAGTTGTTTCAAGCTCTAGAGACCAACGGCCCCAACGTCTTTCCGGAACCTCTAGACTTGAACGTTCAAGTTGATCCTTGGCTATAGCAGATATTGAATCTGGTGAGTAGATTTTCCAATTTATTAGCATTATTAGTTATGAACAGTAACTATTTTATACATTCTCTAACATCATTTTCAATTAATATTTTAGCAAAATAATCATTATACTCTTTATGAGAACTAATATTTTAGAATTTATTTACATATATTTCTTTAACTAAATTATTTAACAACACATTTTAATAATACCAATAATGTGTTAGTTTTATAAAATGTTTGGAGAATACAAATTAGTTCATTTATGTAAAAATTATATTTCAAATTTTAAACAATATTTTAACATTAATTGCATGACATTATTTCTTAAACCTAATTACAGTTGTGTTTTATTTATTTTTAACCATACAACTAATTTAACTAAATTACTTCATACTATATGTTCTAGTAAATGATTAAAGTTGTTAGTTTTATAAAAATGTTATGATAAAATAAATTATTCATTATATTAAATTATTTAATTAGGTTTTTAGTAAATTTTTATTTTCATCGATTTTTTTTACAAGTTTATAATCTTAAAATAATTTTATGATATGATTTCGTTATGAAATTATTTCTTACTTCATCAATCCGATTACACTTTTAGGTATAATTTAAATAAAAACATTTCGAATAAAATACGTATAACTTTAACTACTACATTTTATTTTTTATAATTTAATTAAAATATTTAATAACAAATCTTATTAAGTTTCATTAAATTCTGGAAAATAATAATATAATTTTAAATTATTTGAATTTATAACCAATTTGAGAATCTTTTTTACTTATCTCTTACGTTTGAAATAAATGGTTTTTTTAAAACTAAACAAAATATATAGAGATATTTTTATTTTTTACAGATTGTATTACTCAACTATCCACTTCATTCCTGTCTTCAGATTCTATTACTCAACTATCCACTTCATTCCTGTCTTCAAGAAACAACTACTAATTTAGAAAAGTGAGTTTCATTCATATGATAAACTAATACATTTCTTGTTAATATTTTCAATGTTTTGTTTTTATTCTCGCAGGTCTTCCAATTCAAATAAATGCTTTTCTCACATAAGTAATTTAATGTTTATGTTGTTACAGGTTATTCCATCACCTTTCATCGAATTTGATCTAAGCGTGTTGTAGACACTCACTTATTTTAAAAGTAAGTTTCATTTCTATAATAAACTTATGTAAAACTAAAATGGGTTTTGAACTAATTTTCTTGGTGATTATTTCAATGTTTTTTCCACAGGTCCTTTAAAAGTTTTAAGATACACTTAACTCTAAAGTTATATAATATGTATGATGTTACAGGTCTCCTCTATTACATCAACTGCTACAAGACATCATCTCTCTCAGAAGTATGTCTAATAATAAGGATTACACTTTAGGTTACTATAAATTAATTTCATTTGCTTATGAACCGATTAAAGGTTCCTTACATTCGGCAGGATTTGATTTAAAAAGCGCATATGACTGTGTTATACCACCTCATGGTAAGCAGTTGATAACAACTGATCTCAGCATAGCATTGCCTGAAGGAACGTATGGCAGAATTGCACCCCGTTCAGGATTGGCTTTAAATCATTTCATCGACGTAGGAGCTGGGGTGATAGACCGCGATTACACGAGCAATGTAGGAATACTTTTCTTTAACCACTCAGAAAATGTGTGTAGTGTAAAGCGAGGTGATAGGGTTGCTCAACTGATTTGTGAAAAATTTCTAGAACCTAATTTAATTCAACTTAATGAACCACCTTCTACTACCATAAGAGGTAAAGGATGGTTTGGCTCAACAGGATGTTAATTTAAATAATACTTTCATTCATATAATTGCGTATTTAAATATTTTTTTTTCTTTTTTATAGTCATGGAAAATACAGAGCAGTTTGTCGAATCTATCGAGCTGCAGTTAGAAGAGCTTAATCGACCTAGTACAAGTAAATCGGAATGTATGCCTCCACCTCAAACCCCAAAGATACAGAGACCCGCTACTAAACAACTGAACAGAACTAAAATCACAAATAGAAAAGTGCCGACCGAAAGTTGAAAGGAGTCGTGAATCTATTAATTATAATCGGTATGACTTCGGTTAGTATGTGGGAAAAGGTGATATTTGACGTAAGAAAAAAGTGTCAGATATGATGAACCCGGACTTAACAGCGCTCTATTTTCATCTAAAAATGGTTTCAAATACAATTTGTACGGGAATAGCTCAAACAAGTGACCTTTGACAAGAAAAACTTGAAATGATAAACGAGCTTGATAGGGACTATGACGAAATTATGTTACACGCAGACCCAGTTCTGCAAGTTTATTCTAAAAACAGATATTCAGTTGACATTGTAAAACATATTAAAGAGTTTGTATTATAAGCTATTAATAAAATTTCGTTAATTAAGATCAGTGATGATGATGAAGACAGACCTGTTAAGTCTAAAAAGAGGTCTCTATCTGACGATGATGATGATTCTGATAAAGACGATGAACTATTTAAATTGTTTGGAAAAAAATGTAATTCAAAGAAAATATCTAAAAAATTAACAATCTGTCAGCAAGTATTAGTAAAAACGATTCTGTCACTCGTAAGTGTGTAACACCTGGCGAAACTGGAAAATATTTAATAAAAATAGAAATTACTGATTGCGAAGATCTAAAAGGGGTTAAGCCTGCACAATATTGGACGAAGATTTGGAAAAAAGCGGCGTTTCTTGTAAATAATGATAAAGATCAATCGTATACAGCAGTTAACAATGTCTGGGCCAATGAAAGTAAACGAATTTTACAAATTAAAGAATCAAAAGTTACCGAATTCGAGGAGGATGAAGACAAAGACGCTAGAAAGAGAGTTAGATTTTTTCGATAGATAATATCTATGTAACATGTATTAAGCTAAGGGGTAGAGGTTTAATCGAGTAGTAAATTGTCAATTGATGAAGGAATAGTTCAATTAGGTACTCTCATCCATAACTAAACTAAATGGTTTAGGTATAATTTTATTCTAATATTTTGTCTCATACGTTGTTTAGATTTTTTTTGATTTATTTTTTTTTTTTCAGATGTATTATCATTTACCTTTCAAAAAGAGAAAATTAACAATACCCGAACAAATGGAGGTTGATGAAGATGATGAGGAATATGACGAGTTAAATCAAACTAATTTTGAAGATGATATCGAAATGGTGAATGATGTAAGAAGGAATAAAGATAGAATGAATATAATAGTTCAAGCTAATAATTTTGTTGGACTGGAAAATGCGTTTAAGGGAAATTTAAAAACATTTTACTTAAAAAATACTAATCAATTGGTAAAGGATATTTGTATGTTGCTTTCCCTTCATAAAGATGAAATGGAGTTGATTATTAATGAACAAGTTAAATTATTTGGAGCAGTTAAATTCAATTTATTAGTTGAGTGCACGTATGTGAAACCTAATACTAACGAGCGTCAAGATCGCACGTTTAAAACTAAAAATATCTCTGTGTCTGTTGAAAACAGTATAAATAGTGTCTTGCATTCTCTATTTGAGAAGATATATAAATAAGAGTCGACTTACGAAGGACAGGGTAGTGGTTGGAGTTTATTACGTGTCGATAGGATCATGATTAGAATTAATAGATACAGGCCATTAGGTGGAAGTACTTATATTCCATTACCTCCTCACATTTTACATAAGAAAGCTGTTATAAATCCTATTAGTCATGACAATTACTGTTTTAAATGGGCTTTACTATGTAATTTTGTTACTGCAAAGGACAGAGGAAGAATAGATCATCGTTACCATGATGTATGTAACAGATTGAATTTCAATGGAATTGACTTTCCTACTCCTATTAAACAAATCAAAAAATTTGAACGAAATAATTGTGATGTAAGTGTTAATGTTTATGGCCAAAATGAAACTAATGATATATACCCCTTGAGAGTCACTGACAATGAAAAGTCTATCCATATTGATTTACTTTTAATAACAAACAATCAAGGTGTCAGTCACTATTGTTATGTATATCGAATTTCAGCGGGTTGTTTTCTTCCCAAATGTCAAAGCATAGTCATAAAGTTTCAGTGTGTAAACGATGTCTTTCAAGATTCTGGGGGAAGAGTAAAAACCGTAAACTAATGGAACATAAAAAAATTTGTTGTCTAAATAAACCTATTAGAGCTTTGATGCCTAATGAAGATAAAGAAGATCCAAAAGTATTAAAATTTACCAATACACAAAATATGTTTAGATTACCAATTGCTATTTGTGCAGATTTTGAGTCTATATTAAAGCCTGTTAATGAACAAGTGACAAAATATACACATGTCGATAATGTGCATGAGCCAATGAGCTTTTGCGTGTATTTTGTGTGTAGCAATACTTTACCAGACTTTGTGAAAAATGTGCTTCCTCAATGTCCATATTTGTATAGAGGTCGACATGCTGCTAAAACCTTTATGAATTACATAGTTAATTTAGCAAACATAATTGGTGATTGTATTAGGATGCATAATATTGATATGTTACCACTAACCATAGAAGAACAGATTCTTGTAAGAACAGCTAGAAATTGCGAAATAGGTGAGAAACCGTTTACTTCTACTGTCAGACCTAATAGAGATCATTATCACTTAACAGGTCGTTTTAGATCAGTTTTATGTAAACATTGTAATTTAAAAAGACAAGAGCAAAGGAATTTACCGATTTTTATTCATGGTACATCTAATTATGATTCTCACTTTATAGTTAAACAATAATTAGGTTTTGATCAAAGACGTATCAGCGTTATTCCCACATCAACTGAAAAATATATAACATTTTCCAAACAAACAAAAAGTGGCATGAACATTAGATTTGTCGATACTTACAAAATTATGAATTCCAGTCTAGCAACTCTTGTAAACAACTTGTCACGTGATAAATTTGTTAATATAAAAAAGTTTTTTCTGAAATAGATTTTCGTCTGGTAACTAGAAAAGGTGTGTACCCTTATGAGTATACATCTTCATCGGACAAACTGAATGAAACACGGCTCCCTCCTAAAGAGAGCTTTAGAAATTCTTTGTTGAACTGTGACATATCTGACGAAGACTATGCTCACGCCACTAACGTTTGGAATCATTTTTCTATTTCAACGTTAGGTGAATATAGTGATTTATATCTAAAATTAGACGTGTTGCTGATATCAGACGTCTTTGAAAATTTTAGAAATTTGTGCTTGGAAAGTTATCAGCTTGATTGTGCACACTATTTAACACTTCCAAGTTTTACTTTCGATGCTATGCTGAAGTATACGAAAGTAGAACTTGAGCTCTTAAATGATTATAATATGTATATATTTATTGAAAGTGGAATAAGAGGAGGGATCACATCTTGTGTAAAACGACATGCAGTAGCAAATAACCATTATATGGGTAACGCTTATAATCCTAATGTTAGTAATTCTTAACTTATGTATGTTGATTGTAATAATTTGTATGGTTGGGCCCTGGCTCAGCCTATGCCCTTGAATAACTTCTCATGGTATACTGGAAACTTGAATGATTTTGATGTCACGGCTATACCAGATAATTCTGAAGTAGGATATTTTTTAGAGGTTGATGTTGATTACCCAGAGTCATTGCACGATGAACATAATGATTTACCATTTTTACCAGTAACTGAATGTCCTCCTAAGTCTAAATTCAAAAAACTTTTAACAGCTCTTGAAGCAAAACAAAGATATATTTGTCATTATGTCAATCTAAAACAAGCTATAAGAAAATGGTCTTATACCAAAAATTCATAGAATATTACAATTTAACCAGTCTTGTTGGTTAAAGAGTTACATTAACCTTAATACAGATAAAAGGCAGCAGGCTAAAAATTCGTTTGAAAAAGATTTTTATAAACTGCTCAATAATAGCATATTTGGTAAAACCATAGAGAACATTAGGAAAAGAATAATTCTACAGTTAGTTTCATCTCAAAAACGACTGGATATGTTACTTAATAAGCCAACATTTGTAGATAGAATTATTTACGATCAATCTCTGTGCCCTGTTGAAAGCGCTAAAGAATGTATATATTTTGACAAACCAATTTACGTTGGGTTCTCTGTTTTAGAAATTAATAAAACGTTAATGTATGATTATCATTATAAAATTATTAAACCTAAATAATATGGTTCTAATGTAAAAAGTAGTATACATGGATAAAGATGCTTTTTTCTATCAAATAGGAACAGATGATTTTTACAAATATTTAAAAAATGATACAGCTTTCTGTAATTATTTCGACTTGTCTGATTATCCCTTAGATCACATGTGTTTTAGTTCTGTAAATAAAAAGGTTTTGGGTACATTCAAAGACGAATGTAATGGAATTATGTTGTTAGAATTTATAGGACTAAGGCCTAAATTATATTGTTTAATAACCATGCGACCTGTAAGTAATGCATTCGAAAACACTAAAGAACCTACAGTTCAAAAGAAAGCAAAAGGTATAACAAAGGGAGTTATCAATGAAGAAATTTCGTTTAACGACTATAAAAACAGTTTATTGAATGATCTAACAGAAAGAAAGTTAATTTTCAGAAAGAAAATTAAAATGTTTAGGTCAAAGAAACACGTCATTGAAACGATAACGTGCAATAAAATTGCTCTAAGTGGTAAAGACGATAAGAGATTTATCTGTGAAAATGGCATTGACATATTAGCCTTTAGTCATTACAAATTAAATAGTGAATATGATGATGATGAGAGTACTGATTAGTTAAGTTACACAAGCTTTTATAGAATATATTGTCTGTATTATTTTTAATTATTGAAATTGTCTGTTGTAAAATATGTTAATGTATCGACTTAGATAATTGCTTGTTAAATGAAAGAGTATACTTGTATTGTATCCATATATTTTTAATGTTTCAAAAATTATAACTGATTATTTACATTGAATTCTGACGATAAATAATCTTGATTGTATGCTTTTCTAAAATTGTTGAGTATACTTACATTGTACATACTTGTTTGTAAATAAATTGTATTAAAGTACTTCTATGCATTTTATAATAAATGTATTATTTACTCATTTTGTGTTCTTGATTGATACTACCCTAAATAAATAAATTAAGAATTTTTTATAAAAATATATTTATTGATTTTAAATGATCTTTTTTACAATGCCAGACAATGGTGTATATTGGATTAACGCATCATGAATGATCAGACAATATGCCATTGTATCCTTTGGTATATCGTCAGTTGTTTGAATCTCGATGCGCACATCCAATGATCCAGTCTTTAAAGTCTCAACTTGTTTTGAACGATCAATTACTATTAAAGGTGTCTTCTCTTGAAAAGTCATTTTATCCAAACAAGGTTGATCATCATCACCTATGTAATATAATGATTGAAATCTTGAATACATAACATATAAAATTCATTTGTTTCCATTTAAATTATCATATGAATAATACTTGCTGTTCAAGTACAGTTTTATATTATCCAAATTACAAAAATTAAAATGTGAAGCATTCTTATTTGCTTTGTCTTTACGATCAGTTTGAAAACAAATTATTACATATCTTGGCTTCTCCATCATGGATGATGTTTTGACTGTCCAAGTTAGAAACTTTGTAATTGGTAATGATGGGTACTCATGTGTATTATTTACTCATTTTGTGTTCTTGGTTGATACTTTGTTGTGTATACTTACATTGTACATACTTGTTTGTAAATAAATTGTATTATAGTACTTCTATTTTGCCATCTTCTGAATGGTATAGATATGGGCTGATCTCTTTCAGTCAAACGTAAAAGAGATAATTTCACTTCATCATCAACTCGAACATACGGCATTTTCCAAACTACTTTATTAAGTTGAATTTGAAAGTCAAATAAAGATGCAGCTGGTTGAAGCACAACGTTTTTATCATTAGATGAACGTAACAGAACTAGTTCTTGTTTTACATTCAGTAAAATATGATTATAATTCTCGGCAAAACCGAGTAGTAATTTAAGTGGAACACAAAACGAAAATTATGTTTTATCATTCATCACACCCATGGTTTCGTTTTGCCAACATGCGTTCTGCATCCAATACTTGTCTCCTGGTCTAGAGGTAAGGAAATTCTTTATTGTTGTAGAAATACCTACGTTTTTTACTCTATCAATTTCAGTTCAACACAGTTCGTATCTGATTTCATCGAACAGAAATGCCATAGCATTACTAACCAACTGAGTTGTGGTGTCATCAGTTGGGGTTGTACCTGTCTTAATAAGTTTGCCTTCCAAAAGTAGATAGCTTTTACTAGGCAATGTGTAAACATCTTGCTGATGAACAGGTATCCGTATCTCATCACTTGTTTTTTAAGAATTTGACGTATACGGATTATGAGAATGCCATTCAATATCAACGATAGAACTATCGAAGCTAGGATTTGTTCCTTTATCTAAAATATTATTCATCCTTACTCTTGAAAGAGGACACTTCTGTACGTAGGTATATTTTGTTCCGTAATGTTAACTGCTTAACGACTTGTTCACGACTGACACTAGATTCTCTTTTTGCGGTCAATGTTTTATTTTTCTCTTTATTCGATACAGTAGCAGGAAATACTAAGCCCATTATTTTCTTCTCGGTCTAATATCTACTCTTATATTGATATATTCTTCTCTAAAATTAATTAAATTACTAAATTGATCTTCTAAATTAATATAAAATTCGCTCAAACTCAATTGCTTGTTTATTGGTAGATATTTAACTGTATTTGGGATTTCTACAATTTTAAATCCCGGCGCTACAGTTTGATAGAATTCGTGTAGTACGTGACCTTCAATCCCGTCTCTATAAGACTCTCGGACTAAATTACATGTGATTCGTATGATGTCTACTTAATTAATAAACACTTGATTAGGTGACTTGTGCACTTTATTCGCTTCTAATTTCACACCCTTTTCAAATCCTAATAAGGACGCAATGGTCTTCTCTTAGGTGAAATCGATCTCTAGTGAACAACTTAAGTGACTTTTTAGTGTATTGTTATTAGCCTCGAGTTTAAAATGTGTTGTAGGAGACTTTACCTTTAATTCCTCGATCACAAAATTATTTATATAATCTATTTAATAAGCACCAGTAGCTATACTTATTTCTATATCTTTGCTGATGTACAGTTTATTATTTACATTCTCTTCAATATTAGGAATTGAATTGTAAGTCATGAGGTCCATAAAACCCATCTCCCATTCGTCTGACGATGAAAGATCCATAGCTGGAAAAAGTGTGCACTTGAGGCTTGAATTTCTACCTGTAACACAAATCATCTCCGTCTTGCGAGAAAGTCTAAACACAAATGACCACAATTTACAGTATTAAATTCTTGTTTAGGAAAGTAAATATATCTAATCACCACTCGATATGGTCCGCTGTTAAAATACCTCTGAAGTTCTAACGGTGGTCTCAGATTACCGACACTATCAAAATAATCAATGTCAAAATTGCGCTTATAGTAACATACCCAATGCGTACACCATCCTATAATACTGTCTAGATTTACAACACCAGATTCCTTTTCGTTAATACTTTATGGAAGTAAATCTCTCATAAATACACCTCTAAAATATGGTATTTTCAATAGTTTCGCATATTGATTATATCTTTATTTGTTAGCGGAACATTTGGTATACTGTCTATGAGTGGTGATGAGTATATTAGTTTTTTTTAACTGACCCAGATCCTCTGTACGGTTTTAGGTACAAACCTTTACCCTTCTTTTTGTTTATTGACTGTCTTTTTCCTTTTCTATTGTTAGGTTGTTTCCTTCGAGGCTTTTTACTCTTACGATGTCGTCGACGTTTTCTGTTATCACAGCCGCTACCGAGTTTACTTTTAGCTTTCATTATGTTTGTAACTAACCAAGCAGCCGCCTTTTCACCTAAACTAGAATCTGATGACCTCACTCTTCCCCAAGCTCGTTCGGCCAATATTCTATCAGCTGCTGATCTTCGCTCACTGTCCTTATACTTATCGTATGCGATGTCGTGATCTTTACAAGCTGAATCTAATTTATTAATTCCTCTATCACCTCTGGCTAATCTCTGTTTTACGTTAGTACCAGGACCATACCACTGATAACCTAGTAAATGTAGTTCTGTGGTTAATATATCTATAGCTCTATTGATGACACTACCAGCCACACTCCCTAATGTACTTATCAGTCCTGCGCCACGATAAGAACTAACACGTCTGTTCATCGTGTGCGTCGGTTTTATAATGTCAGTATAATCATGAGTGTCGATACGTTTGGACGTCACAATCTTAGTAGCAGTAACAAAGGTCTTAGAGGACCTAAAGGAATTGGGTTTGAATTAACTAAGGAAGGTGATTATGACATTCGTCGCAAAAGGTTGCGTAATGTAATGGAACCCGAAAATGATGGAGACGCTGTAAATTTAAAACGACATAAATCGTCATTTAAGAAATGTTTAAAATTAAATGATAATAAAAAGTACGATGCTAAAGGATCAACAGTTTGTCATGTAGGTGATCCGACTAATCCGACCGATGCTGTGAATTATAAGTTTATCAAAGATCGCTGTGTTACATTTGATAATACAGAAATTAATGCAAGAAATCATACAATTAGCAATGTGTCAGGTCCAAAAAAAACACGAGACGCCGCAAATAAATTGTATGTAGACACAATGTGTCCACTCACGACTGAAACATATTGGAATTTTAAAAACAAGCGATTAGTTAATGTCAGTGATCCAATAAACATGTACGATGTTATTAATTTAAAGTACTTCTTCAGTAAAACACTTAGGTCTGATTCGACTTCGTGGGACTTTGTGAATAAAAGACTAACTAATGTGGCCGACCCTACTCATATGCAAGATGGTGTTACGCTTAACTATTTGGTAAGATCACTTAGTAATATTATATAGGAACTATACAGATTATTGGCTCCAAGGGCGACCCAATCAGAACATTAAAGAAAGAAGACTGGATAAACATGACAATTGTTGACCATTTTTCATAGATCCAAAAACAAAAATTGCTAGAAATAACTAAACTGTAATAGTTGGTGAAAATAAAATTATACAGTAAAAATGAAATGGAATATTATTTTATTTATTACCTCAATCTACAATACTTTTACCAGTTAATCTAACAGATTTCTCATCTAGTTACTTTAATTCTTCAATTATAGAGTTTATTTTATTCTGGTGTCCAGTGTGACCAATATCTTCCGAAGCATTCAAAATCCTCAGGCGGTCGACCAGTTCATCGGGATCATCGTAATATATGAAGTTTGGTTTGGCGTCAGTCAAGACAATGCCACTTCCACTCACGGTTTGTTGCACCAAATCTGAATATGTGCTCATTTCATTTGTTAATTCATTTTCTCGTGTAGCAATTAAAGATATGATTTTTTTATACTTATTCCCCCTGTTAGACTTCACTTTCCCTCTAGGTGAATAATTTATCTTGTGAGCATTGGTATCTCTGAGAATCATAGCGTAGCTATCGAGATCTTCTTCACTGTACACATAAGGATTAGGTATATTCATAAATAAAAGTTCGTATAAACCACGTGTACCCTCATATATTTTACCATTTATTATAAAATCATCTATATCAATTTCTAATGGCTTATCACCAATCATCCATTGATCGCCTTTGACTCTTATACCATAATTATTAACTACTTCTTTACCACCTTTAAGTAATTTTAAAAAGTACTCTTTTGCTAGTCTTCCCTTAAACTCACGTAGTACGTATTCCCTAGCTAAATTTTTTCCTTGAGGTGTTTTCAAAAGGTCTTTACCCGATACCACAGCCGGTGAAACGTACGTTTCTTCAACCATCATACCTTCTTCTTCCTTATGTTGTGGACTTGAATCCGGTTCCATAATGTCATCATCATCAGCATTTTCACCATCTTGTTGATCCATATTGAAACCGGGTATAGCGAAGCGTTTTGTGGTCGGAAGCGTATCTTCTCTATTTTCCTCATGCAAACGTTGTTTTCTTTTCACTCCTTGTGGAGGTGCACGTATGTAACGTTTTACAGGAGTTTCAAAATCCTCCAACTGACCTTTTCTTTTAAGTTTATTGATTCCTTGTTCTGTTACTTCTTCTTTAACTTGTTGTTGCTGTTGTAACTTTTCTCCTTCTTCCGCAATCTTTTTAAGCGGTTCAGCAATGGGTTTTAACTGTTTTTCCCACATCTCTTCACTATCCAACATTTCCCTTTTCATAGATCTATGTTTTTGCTTAATATTTTTTCTTATTTGAGTAATTTACTTTATAACCTCCTCTTTACTTTTATCGGCTAAAAACTCGTCAGTAGGAAATGTAGAAGAGGAGGACATTATGTGTCTAACTCGGATGATGAGTACAATATAAATTATTGAAAGGAAAAGTATGAGACGTTAAATTACCCCCACTACCACATTTATAATTTTACAAAAATATCAAATCCTCTACGATACCAACCTTTGTTTATATCACCGTCCTTGTCTATTACAACAAACCCATTTTTTGACATATCCCAAATCTACTCGTGTAAGTGTTGTAGTGAAAATGTGTCTCTTTCATTGCATCAAGTTTTCATTTGGTAATTAGGTAACTTAGTGTTAACTTGTTGTTAAAGCTAAAAAAGATCTTTAGCTATTACCTTCCTTGATTATTTAATTCGGATTTGTTACTTTTCTTCTCATAATGTGACTTTTTCAAGACTTAATATTACCTAACCTTGAACTTGAACTTTGTTTACTTGTTTGTTGTTTTGTTTTTGTTACATCAGGTTATAATATGCAAAATGTTATTTCTTCTAGTTCTTTGAATCAAAATCTTTTTAGTGAGCATAATTATAGCCAAATGAACAATAATATTTTGTCCTGCAGCACTGATAACCTTATACCACTACATAGTAGTAACATGGCTAATCTTACCAATACGCACAAGTCAGACAATGAGAATAATCATGGTTCTTGGCAAACTGTAACAGGTAATAAAAGAAATTTGAATGCGAACACATCCCACCGAAAAGTGAAAAAAACATTGTCAGAGTACCACAGGTAATCCTATCCCAGTTAAAAACAGTTTTGAAGTCTTCAATGACATTGTCGAAAATGATCAAATGGATAATACCGATGCTACGTCAGTAGAAAGCAAACCACCTCCGATCTTCGTGCCGGACGTATCAGATATTAAATCAATGATTAAATTTATTGAATCCGCTATTTCAAACAAAGACTACACCTATAAATTGATTGGACAGAATCAAGCTAAAATTAGCCCTTTAACAGTAGAGGCTTACCGAAAATTAGTACATAGTCTAACAGATTGTAATCTTAATTTTCACACATATCAATTAAAACAAGACAAATCTTACAGGGTTGTTTTAAAAAATATGCATCATTCCACAGATATAAATGACATTAAACTTGCAATAGAGGGCCACGGTCACCGAGTGAGAAACATTATCAACGCAAGACATTTCAAAACTAAATACCCACTACCCATGTTCTTCATAGACCTTGAGCCTGACACAAATAATAAAGCGGTATTTGAAATAGAATTCTTACTAAACGCTAAAATAGCCTTCGAGCCACCTCGCAAGAAAGTAGAGGTAGTTCAGTGCAAGAGGTGTCAAGTTACGGACACACCAAATCTTACTGCCGTCACCCTTTTCGCTGTGTTAAATGCGGTCAGGACCATGACTCGCGTCAATGCACCAAACAACAATCTACCCCACCTAAATGTGCACTTTGCGAGGGTAACCATCCCGCTAATTTCAAGGGATGTACTGTGTACCGTGATATTAAACAGAAATCTTTTCCCCCTCTCAGAAAACGCTCATTGGCACACGATTCTCATCAAAAAGACTCTTCTGATACTCGCAAAAACACAACACCTTCGGACGATAATCGAAACGAGGACCGTTCGAAATTTGGATCAATGACATATGCTCAAGCTACTCTGGCCTCTAACGAAAGAGCCAACAGCGAGATTTCACTAAATCAAACCATCCAAAATTTTATTGACAAATTTGAAAAGATCATGCTTCAACAAAGCCAGCAAATAGGTACATTAATGAACCTATTGACCACTGTCATCTCAAAATTGAAATGAACCTTTTCCTAAGACTTTGTCTTTGGAATGCTAACGGCTTGGCTAATCATAACCAAGAGCTCCAATCTTTTATCTGCCACAATAAAATTGACATCATACTGATTTCGGAAACTCATTTTACTAATAACAGTTACTTCAAAATTCCTAAATTTTCGTTGTACACTGCTAATCATCCTGATAATACTGCTCATGGTGGTAGCGCTATCCTAATCAGAAGCAATATAAAGCACTATGAGTTGCCTAAATATCAATATAATCATATTCAAGCAGCGAGTATCGTCATTGAAGACTTGACTGGTCCTCTGACTGCTTCTGCAGTATATAGCCCCCCAAGACACAACATAAGTTCACAACAATTCTCAGATTTCTTTGTCTCTTTGGGTAATAGGTTCTTAGCCGGAGGTGATTATAATGCCAAGCATACCATGTGGGGGATCTAGGCTTATTAATCCCAGAGGTCGCCAACTTTTATCTTCTATAAATAACAACAATTTTAATCACATGTCGACAGGCCAGCCAACATACTGGCCAACTGATCAGCAGAAACTTCCAGACTTACTGGATTTGTTTATAACTAAAGGCATATCCCAGAACTACGTCAACCTAGAATCTAGTCTCGATCTGACATCCGACCATACACCTGTAATTGCCTCACTTAGCACTTCAATTTGTACCAAAGAGAAACCAGCAAATCTATGCAACAAGCACACAGATTGGAACTTATTTCAAATGCTAGTCAATGAAAACTTACCGCTGAAGATGCCACTGAAAACGAACGAGGAACTAGACGATGCTGTAGAACTCTTTAACTCTGTTATACAGAACTCAGCTTGGGAAGCCACGCCTCTAATTCAACAGCAAGAAAATACTATTAATTATCCTATACACATCAAAAGGAAAATAGCAGAAAAGAGAAGGTTGAGACGAATCTGGCAAAACTCAAGAAACCCAAGAGACAAGACCAATTTCAACAGGGCTGCTCAAGAGTTAAAACGTCTTATAAGTCAAATTAAAAATGAATGGTTTAATGACTATACCTCCAATCTTTCCCCCACAGACTCCTCTAACTATTCACTATGGAAAGCTACAGCAAAATTAAAGAGACCCCAAGTGAATATCCCACCTATTCGTAAACTGGATGGTTCATGGGCAAAAACCAACCAAGAAAAGTCTGAACTGTTTGCTAAACACTTGTGCAATGTTTTCAAACCCAATACTACGGCTCAAAACGTGAATGTGACTCAAGAAGTACAAGAAATACTAGAAGCTCCAAACCAGATGTCACTTCCAATAGAACCTTTTACACCCTCAGAGGTTAAAAACATCATTACGTCACATCTCAAACCTTATAAAGCACCGGGATATGACCTCATAACTGGCAAAATACTTAAAGAACTTCACAGAAAAGCTATTCAGTTTTTAACCATTCTCTTTAATGCTATTCTTCGTACTGGTCATTTCCCTGCACAATGGAAAATTTCACAAATAGTTATGATTGCAAAACCTGGGAAGCCGTCAAACGAACTAGCGTCCTATAGACCGATAAGCCTTCTCCCAATCCCGTCTAAAGTGTTCGAAAAACTTTTCCTTCAACGTTTTCGAGTGATTATTGATGACGAAAAACTAATTCCAGACCATCAATTCGGTTTCCGTCAGAGTCACTCCACAATCGAACAAGTACACCGAGTTGTTGACATAATCAAACAAAGTTTTGAACGAAAAATGTTTTGTTCAGCAGCCTTCCTCGATGTGCGACAGGCGTTTTGATAAAGTGTGGTTTGATGGCTTACTATACAAGCTTAAAATTAAAGTTCCTCATACTTATTTCAATATTTTCAACTCATATTTATCCAACAGACATTTTAGAGTCAAGTATGAAGATGCTTACAGTGAATTACACAAACAAGAAGCGGGTGTTCCTCAAGGAAGTGTGTTAGCTCCAGTCTTGTACACGATATACACTGCTGATACACCTGTTCACCCTAACGTAACAATAGCTACATTCGCCGACGACACTGCGCTCATCACTACTCATCACAACCCAATCACAGCTTCACACTCACTCCAGCTAGCTCTTAATGACTTGTCTGATTGGCTCAAGACGTGGAAAATTGGCTGTCAACGAGAATAAATCTGCTCATATTACATTTACTACAAAAGTTGACACATGCCCTCCAGTTTCATCAACAACGTACTAATACCTCAAGTAAATGAAGTTAAGTACCTCGGAATGACACTCGACCGGAGGCTCACTTGGCAAAGTCATATCTGGAATAAAAGGTTATCTTTACATTCAAAATTTAGAAATCTTTATTGGCTTTCATCTCGAAACTCACAACTTTCTCTAGAAAACAGCTCTTAGTCTACAAAACAGTTCTAAAGCCCATTTGGACGTACGGAATTCAACTTTGGGGTACAGCAAGTAATACAAATATTGAAATAATTCAACGATTTCAGAATAAAGCTCTCCGTTGTATTCTCCAAGCTCCATGGTATATAAATAACAACATACTCAGGACACCAAAATTCCAAAAGTGAAACAAGAAATTTCAAGATTCAGTTCAAAATACATTTCAAAATTGGAAAACCATCCAAAATCCCTGGCACTAAACCTACTGGACAACAGTGATCATGTTTATAGACTTAACCGATTTCACGTGCTAGACCTAGATTCTCGTTTCAGGGAATGATGTTGTAAATATTATTTATTCTTTGTTAGTTTTGTTGATGAACATTAACTAACTGCGTGTTACTTGTATAATGTTATCGCATTTACTCATTGTTTTTGTAAAAACAGATTGTAAATAAAAATTTGTCAAAAAAAAAAAAATATCCCAAATCTTTGAACACATATGATTGAATTGACTAAAACTCATATCAGGACTGACATGGTCTTGATAAATGTGATTCAAATTGCGATCATCTTGTTTAAATATAACTAGAAGATTCGCATTGTCTCTAACCAACTGTTTGGGTATAAAACTGTAAGTTTGACGCACGTAAAAAGTGTCAATATTGTTATGACGTCCCATCGAAAAATAGTTTTTAATATTATTCTGTTTGCCACAAGCGATATCATCAAATATCATTACAGAATTTGCCTCAATCTCACTTGGATGAGGTACTTCATCGTTGTCTGAATAAGGATGATATCCTATTCCATCTCAATTTGACAGAACGCACTCGAAGAATGTATACTTCTTTTGATACAGTGATTTTGAAAAAATGTATACATTGTTAAAAAATAAACCCTTAGGTGAGAATAATAAGTTTAAAAGTAAATTGGTTTTCCCACAATTTGATGGACCCACTACTAAACATCTGATTGTGTTTGGTAATAAATGTCCGTGTCTTTTCATACTATTCTCTGTCTTCTTATCAACTAACATGTCTAAATTAACGATTGGCAGTATTACAGACTGTTTAAGAAACTTCATTACTATCGTAAATCCTTTTTATCAATCCAGGAGTCATGTGATTTATCAAAACCCAGCCAACGCACTAATAATCTATCGCCTTTTCTCTTTATAATTTTTTCAATCAAGTAAGTATCACCATCACGTGTTTTACTTAACTCTTCTTCATAAAACCCACCTTTTATTACATCACCTTTGTCGTCTTTTAGTACGTATGTAACTGGTCTAGTCGGCTGTATTTTCCATACTGTGTAAATCTCATTACTCCACCTAGGCCAATAACCTTTATTGAATTGTTAAGTTAATCTACTTATTCTAACTCGATCA
>JAQJVL010003512.1:0-7500 GCA_035578905.1 Stictocephala bisonia | reverse complement strand
GTATCTAAATTTGGAAACGCTCTCTGGCCACGCATTGGCCAACAAACACCAGTTTCATATCTTAGATAAAATCTCCGTGGATTTACCACGCACTCGTATCGCTTCTGACGTGTGGGACAAGGTCAAGCCTTATACACTCACTGACCCTTCCTTCCACTTAACTGGTGGCATTGATGTACCAATTGGTAGCTCTCTATTACCTCTAATTCTTACTCAAGAGAATCATTCGCTTGGGCCTCACATGCCTCATGTGATAGGCACACACTTCGGCTACATACTCATGGGTCAAGCTCGTTGTGCTTCGACTACGGATGCTGCGGTCAACTTTTCAATATCTCTTTTGTCTACTACTGATGATCTCTTGCACTCATCTTTACAACGATTCTGGCAACAAGAAGCACCAACCATCAGTGTTAAATCACGAGAAGAAATCACTTGTGACGAATACTTTGTAAAGACTCATACTCGTGACCCAACTGGTCGCTATGTTGTGCGACTTCCGTTCAGAACGGATTCCTCTGCTCTTGGCCTCTCTCGGGGTACTGCTGAAAAGCGTTTACTGTCTCTTGAACAAAAATTTAACGCACAACCTCAGTTTGCTCAGCTTTACCGCTCTTTCATTTCTGAATATCGAGCTCTCGGTCATATGATCAAAATAGACCATGTTGAGGACACCCCTCACTATTATCTCCCTCATCATGGTGTGTTCAAAGACTCTAGCAATACAACAAAACTTAGGACTGTGTTTGACGCCAGTAGCAACACCAGTTCAAGTTACTCTCTCAATGACATTCTTTTCACCGGTAGAAAGTTACAGACTGATATTTGTGACATTATTTTGAACTTCCGGTCTCATAAAATTGTGTTTTCATGTGACATACGTTTCGTAAAATAAAAATCCATCCTGACGATCAACATTTTCAACTCATTTTATGGCATGATGATCCTTCCGCGAAAATATCCACATTCCAACTCACCACTGTCACCTACGGGATGAACAGCTCTCCTTACTTAGCAATTAAAACTCTGACTCAACTTGCGGAAGATGAAGGTGCTGACTTTCCTCAGGCTGCTAACTCACTACGTCATCATACCTACGTGGATGATATTGTCACTGGGGCAGACTCGGTGGAGGCGGCTCTTGAGCTTCAAGTTCAGCTCATCCAACTCTTAGGTCGTGGCGGCTTCGAACTTCGGAAGTTGGCGTCCAACTCCAACCAGCTCCTCGACAGGTTCCCTTCGGAACATCTAGAAACTCCTAGTTTCTTGCAAGAAGCACAACTTCATCAGTTCACCATCCTGGGTATGCACTGGTCCCCCGAAGAAGATTGTTTTCGCTATTCGTTTCACTATCAAACAGACAAATTAACCAAACGCTCTGTATTAAGCCTCATTGCAAAATTGTACGATCTCTGCTGTTTTCTAGCTCCATTAATCATGGTAGCTAAATGCTATATGCAGCTCCTATGGGCTCAAGGCCTAAAGTGGGACGATGCTCTCCCCCCTGATCTCGCCGATAAATGGCAATTATTTACTAACAACACTAGTCGTTACCTCTCTCAACTCAAGATGCCTCGAGCATTTCCGTTAGCCCACGCTAATGTAATTGAATTACACGGCTTTTCTGATGCTTCAGAATGTGGTTATGCCGCAATAGTGTATTTTCGTTGTGAATCTCCTAGCGGACTGTGAGACAAATTTTGTCAAAAACTCGTGTGGCTCCTCTGAAACGGGTGACCCTGCCGCGTTTAGAACTTTGTGGAGCTCATCTTTTGTCCAAGCTAATTGATTATTGCCTTAGACAGTTTGGCTCATCTCAAGATTAATGAACTGACACTTTGGTGTGACTCTTCGGTAGTGCTCACGTGGCTACAAACACCTACCTACCAATTGAAAACCTTTGTAGCAAATCGTGTCACTCAAATTCAAGAAATTATTCCTGGTCATCATTGGCGACACATTAAAGGTACAGACAATCCAGCCGATTGTGCTCCCCGAGGTGTTCTTGCATCTCAACTCGTCAACCACCCACTGTGGTGGCATAGCCCCTCATGGTTAAGTCTATCTAAGCCTCACTGGCCGATTCCTAACTTCACACCCATAGAACTCTCAATCTGCGGATGAAATCAAGACTTACACCTCTTAGTGTGCTCACTATAATTAGTCCCACAGAGTGGGAAAATACTCTCTAAATATTCGTCATGGACAAAAACTCATAAGGGTTATGAGCATACGTGTTACGTTTTGTTAACTTGTGCCGACCAAAGAAAGAAATTTTCTGGTCATTTACGCATCAGTGAACTGATGCCGATGAAGTAGTTACTTTCAAACTAGTACAACGTTCAGCATTTAGTGAGGACATTAAATCACTGAGAAAGACTCTGCGTGCTCCACTCACCTACGTAAATTGAATCCTTATCTAGATTCTGATGATCTTATACGTGTCGGTGGTAGACTGGCACAATGTAACCTCTCATATAACACTCGTCATCCCATTGTACATCCCAAACGGCATCATGTTGTAAAGCTGTTGATAGACTTTATCATCGCATCCATCTCCATTCTGGACCTCAATTGACACAAGCACTACTAACATGCAAAGTGTGGATATTATGTGCTAGAAGTATCATACGCTCACGTATTTTCCAGTGTCTCATGTGCTTTAAGAATAAACCAAAAAACAAAACTCCTCTCATGGGTGACGTACCCGCACACCATGTTAATCCAGCTCGACCGTTCTCATCAACAGGTGTGGATTATGCTGGACCTTTCACCGTCAAGATTCACAATCTCAGAAGACAGTGACACATTAAGGTCTACTTGTGCATTTTTATCTGCATGGTTACTAAAGCGCGTTCATATAAAAGTGGTGACAGATACTCACTACAGAAGGTTTTATTGCCTCTCTCACACGTTTTGTGTTCCGACATGGTCTGTCTCTCTCATCTGTTGCACAGGACAAAATTGTTCATTTTACCTCCTCCCGAGGAATTACGTTCCATTTTAACCCACCAGCTGCACCTCATCAGGGCGCGCTGTGGGAAAGTGCGGTTAAAAGTGCAAAATACCATCTCAAACGAGTGATTAATGAAACCGTGCTTACCTTACCACAATTTTAGACTCTATCAATTCAAGTAGAGGCAATGCTAAATTCTCGACCACTTACTGCTCTCAGCTCAGACCCTTCTGAAATATCAGTCTTAACACCTGGTCACTTCCTGATTGGTGCTCCTCTGGCTGCCCTACCAGAACCCGATCTCTCTGATGTCCCTACCAATCGACTTCGCCATTGGCAACTAGTCCAGGCCTTTCACCAACGCATCTGGCATCGCTGGCAATTGGAATACCTCCACTCTCTACAACAACGTTCAAAATGGAGCACTCCCCAGGAGAACCTCAAAATTGGAGATCTCGTCTTGGTGCAATCCCCGACACCACCTCTTACCTGGCCTCTTGGACGTATCACTGACGTTCACCCTGGACCTGACGGTACTGTGCGAGTGGTCACAATCAAGACGCCTTCAGGGACTTACACTCGACCCGCAATCAAGGTCTTTCCTCTGCCACTAAACCAAGTGGACTCTTAATTTCTAAGAATTTAGTATAACTTAATAATAAGCTCTTTATCATGTAACTCATCGCCCTATATATGTTGTGTGTAATCTTTTCATTTTCTCTCTATATTGAAGTTTATAACTTCAAGGTGGCCAGCATGTTAGGTAATAAGATGATTGTACATAGTTGATATATTCTGTAGTTATAAGATTTGATTTTTGGTATTTCCCATGTTCACTAAAGCCAAGAGAGAGAGAGGGTTATCTGCCATTAGAATAAACATCACGCCACCCCAAATTCGAGCTCTCATTGGTGCTCAGGAATAAACTCTTTAGGCGATGGTTTCGCGCCCCACAACACGACACTCACGCTTAGTCTCTCATAGTGTAAGGTCGCGGGTCTCATTTCCAACTCAACAATTAGTGATTTTGTGCCTCTTTAAATTCTAACTCTACCTCTTGTAATTCTCTCTAACTCTGTGCTGCTCATCCAGACCTTCAAGAACCTCGTTTGTGCGGTACGTGGTCGGTCTTCTGGACTTTCGAAACGCTCGTACTTCCGCAACTACTCTTCAGTGCTTTAGAACTGTGACAAAGGAAGGTGGACTGGATTACTAAAAGTGTCTCCAACTACTCCTGTTGGATACGTGGTCAACCAATCTCTGTGGTGAGTCAATTCTCTCTAATTAATTATTTACGTCCTTAGTGTATTCCCCCGTGTTCAGGAACAGAAACTCTAACATTCTCTACCCGACATTTAGTGTGGTCCTTCGAACCGGATCAACTATAGTTACAAAAGTCTCCCGACATATTTTTAGACATTGAACAGTCAGGATTGTGTTGCTTGTGTAAAAAGTTTACATGTCTTAATGTTAACTTGACATCACCAGATTGCCAACCACAACCACAACATACTATGTTATCAAAAAGTGTAGTACAGTAGAATCCACATTTTATCAAGTCTTTCTTTGTATAGTTAAAAATAGAACAACAAACATCGTCTTCATTATTACTATCACCACTGCTATTACTACTACTATTAGCACAATAACAAGTAGGACTCATACCGGCTGTTTGATCCGATGGTCAAGACTGTTATGATTAGTTTAATCTAGACTGTGATACAAGCTGTGGTGGGGGTGTACAAAATTAACAATTCTTTCTTTTCGGGTTAGGTCCATCAAATGTATCTTGAAAAGATTAAAACCTAAAATGATCTGTACTTCTTAAATTGCTCAATATTTCCGGATCATTTCTCAAACTGTTGGAAAGTCTATCAAATATAAATTCTAAATCTTCGGTATGATTAATTATAAAACTTTTTGGTAAATATTTTATCAATTCAGGTTGTAAATTGTTATATCCTCTTCGATAGCATTCTCCAATAGCAAGATTTACAGTTTTTAGCCTATCCTTAACTAATTTCTCAAGTTTAGTCCATTGAAGTAGTAAATGAACATTAATATATGCGCAGTTTAAAGAATCATGATTGAAGATACAATTTTTCATCGCACTAGTCTGAGTTTGATTTCTAATAATACTTAAACTAGGACATCCTAAATCTTCTAAATTAATTACGATAACTTTAAACTCTGACAAAAGGTCAGTTACAAATTGTTTCTTCTCATATCTTTTAACATACACATTACCGGAAATATTCTAAGCACATCTTTTAGATGATTATATTCTCTAAACCCAGAACCCCAATAGAGTCCATGGAAGTACTTCTCCAACCACACAACTTGCTTTTGAACATTTTCTGGTAACTTGTTAAAGTGACAAGGTGGTTGAAAATAGTGTAATTAATAGACTTGCTCATCGGTGGATATGACAGACAACTCCTTTACAATAAACTTGTTGTCTTGGTTTTTAAATCCTTGAAAATCCAAAATGAACTCCATATCTGTACGGAAACAGATTACAAATTAGAATATTGATAATTTAATCTTTTTTTAAATACTTCGTCAATTGCTAAAAAGCATTTCTTAATTCAGTCCAACCATCAAGATCTAATTGAATAAATTGAGTAACTAATGTGTTCTCAAAAACTAATTTTACTTTTGTTTGCCAATCAAAAACTGTGAGCTTTAAATTGTGTGTAAGTATAAAAGTTTTACTGTATTTATAATCCATAATTACCTTTATAATTACTATTGATAACCTTGAGGATGAGATCAATAATAATCATGATGATGCACTGCTTCTTCTATTTATAGTCGTCATTAGTAACGTAAATCGATGATTCATCAGTTCAAAGATTACTTTATAGACTGATATTCTGAAAATATTATTTATATATTCCTTAACACGAATAAAAAGAAATCTAATTATTCCTTATTACACTTTTTATCAGTAGATGTTGACTTATATACACTGCAAGCACTCAATGTGCTGTCTGATTTTTCAGTTTTCATATTAAGAAGTTTCAATTTTTCATTAACACGAAACATATCAATAAGCCGTCTAGTATCAGATCTTCGATCCTCTTCGGGTAAATTATAAACTTTTACAGTATCAGAAAATTGAACTTTCTTTATTGTTTCAAAAGTCGCAGTCTGTATTCGAGATTAACGAATAATAATTTATCACTATAGTATTTCATATACGTATCCTTCCATGAAATAAATGGTAGAAATTCTTCTTTACTAACACTTTCCTTCTTACAATATAAAAACAAAAAATATTCGCACTCAATACAACTGACGGTCTCCAAAGGAAGATCGAATAACAACTCTAATTTAAGATTAAATGGAAGCTTACTTGTGTAATCTATCAGTAACATAATGATACTAATGCTCAGCTTCTGAGGTAAACGCATCATCATTTTTCATAACGTCATCTTTATCCTTACTGTTGAATCTAGAATTAAACTCGTTATTTATCGCTGGCAAGCACCTTATCAATTGCAACTATTGGTCCGAATCCAATTTTATTACTTCACGTTGACGTTGTATCATAAGATATGTCTTATCAGAATTGTTTCTGACTAATGCAGGTAATCTATTTCCTATTATTGTAAATAAAGTTTCGTATTGAAGATTTCCATGATCATCATGTGAATAGATCTTGTGAGTTTCCATGTTGTCGTGACGGTGAATAAGATAAGACTGAATTCACTCTTATACTGAATTATTCTTTTTTTTTCGTCTTCATCACTATCATCACAAGAATCCGAAACCATAGATTTATCTTCCGATTCTTCATCTTCTAATTTACTACAATCAAATACAACTCCATTTTTATATAATAAAACCCTAAAAAGTTCGTCTACATCCATGACTGGTTGAAAGATTGAAGTGAAGCTGTTTGGAACACCGAAATCACTGTCAAGCATTAAAGTTTGAGACTGATGCTGCTAGCTTGAAATCTTGGTGTATTTATACTAGTAAAATGACGTCGATTGAACATGTGTCTGACCACGTGCACACGTGTTAGACGAAACATCAGCTGTTGTAAACAAAAATCACCTACTATAATGTAAATACTCTTTCTAGGATTTGAAGTCTGACAACTGTAGCATATCTTTAAGTATCCCCCAACAAACGTCTCTGCCAATATTATACGTACTAATTCAGACGTTCTGTTTCTTGATGATGACGATGACGACAATGTTGTTGATGATACTTTTGGATCTTGCACATGTTCACCTCCATGTCCGGGATGAGTTTGATTCCTATACCATCTAGTGTCACCCGTTGTCCAAGTAGTAGATGAAACAAATTTGCTTTGTTCAGGTTTTCTTCCTCCTAAAAACATTCTCTCGTAATACGTTTGATAAGCCGATATTGTTGGATCAGTTATCGGCTGTCGACTTTTAATTTGGTCTTGATTTGATTGACCCTGAGCAGGCGCACGGTGTGTCATGGTTTAAGTATAGCGAACGACTAACAACTCAAGCTTGAGGTGTACGCCGCGTGACACTAGGGTCAAGCGATATGATAGCGCG